>ML661325.1:16468818-16492549 GCA_007570785.1 Antilocapra americana | reverse complement strand
GTGTGTGTGTGTGTGTGTGTGTGTGTGTGTGTGTGTGTGTGTGTGTGCTCAGTTGTGTCTGATTCTTGCAACCACATGGACTGTATCCTGCCAGGCTCCTCTGTCCATGGGATTCTCAGGCAAGAATACTGGACTGAGTTGCCATTCCCTCCTCCAGGGGATCTTCCCCACCCAGGGATTGAACCCACATCTCTTGCGTCTCCTGCATAGATAGGCTGGCAGATTCTTTATCGCTGCGCCACCTGGGAAGCCCATGTCCAAGATTAGATAGGTGGTAAATCACAGAATTGAGATTTAAATCCAGACCCTCAACCCTTCTTCATGTAATGCAGTTGAATCGATTTCATTCTTTAAAAAAGAATATGGTCACTTATCTTATTTACCTTTGACAAGAACTCCTGTGGGAAGAAAAAACACTCTTGTCTCCATGATCTTAAAGGTAAGGAAAATGAGATATAAGAAGTTAAGTAGCTTGCCTCACTTCACACAGTAATGCTATTGTTCAGTCCCACTTTTGGGCCATTTAAGGCAATACCTTTTCCACTATCCACCCACACTATGTCTGGGTGAAGTTACATTAGGAGAATATACATTTAAATCCTTCCACTCAAAGCAAACCTTAAGAGGGCCATCATCCTTGAATTCTTAGTTCCCACATGGTCATTGTTTGTACCTCAGCTAATTGTAGTGAGAAAAGAGGCTGTTGTTAAATATCTAAGAACCCAGAGAGCCTTAGTTTGTGCCAATGAATATCGATTTGTCAAAGGTAGAGTCCTCTGAGGTTTTTACACTCCAAACCACACTTCCTAATAAAAATGATCTACAACAAGTTCCAGAGTAAGTGCCAGGCCTGGATCCCAGGGCACGAGTTCTACGGGAGGGTGTCGCCTACCATCCACCGGAAATTTGGCAAGTTGTTTAGACAGCCCGTCTCCATCAAGCTGCCTTTGATGGCCAAGCCAGAGGAGCTTCTCTGCACCAGCTGACCTTCCCTCCTTACTTCTGCAGGGCTCTCTCTTCATTACCCGAAACCCCAGGTCAGAGCTCCCCGTCCAAACGCTGCTCCTTGCCAAGAAGATAGACGGACTCAAACAATGATAAATATGCTGATCATTTTTCTGGGTGAATCAGTGCTGTGTCACCTCAGGTCTCTACGAAATGCCCTCCAACTGCTTGACAGCCCTATCCACTTACAGAGTTCTTAAAACCTAGACTCAGGTTGAGCCCAGATTCTAATTTCAAATCTCCGTTGGCTTGCACTTAGGGTATGTCCTGTCTTCCATCTCCAGCTGGCCCAGTCTCATGCCCTTTCCTCTGGAATGAAGACTTCCCCACATTCATCTCCACATTCCTCACACTTAGGCGAGTGGAATTTATAGCTTGCTAACTCAGCCTTGCCTCAAAGAGCAGGCAAAGGGGAATTGGGCTCAGGGTTTCCCTGCTAAGAAGGAAAACAGTCAAAGCTCCAGTTTATTAACTTTTTCTCCAATTTTTCCTCCTTCCTTTTTTTCAATATCTTTAAAAAAAATTATTTTATTGAAGTATAGTTGATTCATTTTATTTTTTAAAAAAGACTTAATTTTGTATTCCTCCTTCCATTTTTGAAAAACTTGCCTTCTAGAGGTCTCTGCTTAACTTTTTTAGCACCCAGCACTTGATCAGAACCTGGTTAAGGTTCAGCAAAAAAAAAGAAGAAAGAAATAAATTTTTTCAATTAAATTCATTCCTTATTTCAAGCTTCTCTCCAGCAGTCCAGTGAGAAGTATTTTTGAAAGATGCATTAACTCTTTTATGCCCCTAGGGTATGTTCCTGGTGGCTCAGACAGTAAAAAATCTGCCTGCAATATACAAGACCTGGGTTTGATCCCTGAGTGGGGAAGATCCCCTGGAGAAGGGAATGACAACCCACTCCAGGGTTTTTGCCTGGAGAATTCCATGGACAGAAGAGCCTGGCAGGCTATGTCCATGGGGTGGCAAAGAGTCGGACACGACTGAGTGACTAACACTTTCACTTTCAGGGTATCATTTGTGAAATCACTGCATATCAAATGACCTGTGAAATTCTGTAAACTTCTGTCCATTGCACTAAATCGTACTGTGGCTGCACCTGAGAGTCCTCAGGATGAGCCTGGGAACTGTTTAGAGCTCCTAATGTGACATATACAATGAGAAGACCTCATCAAGTCCGTGGCCCCTCAACCATTTCCTGTTCTACAGAAAGCAGACACAGGGACCCATTTTCCCATTCATTTAACAAACACTCTTTGTGTCCCTGCTCAGAGATGAGGTGAGTGTGGAAGGTACAAGGGGTAAACACAAAATAACAAAAATCGCTGCCTTCCAAGTGTCCCAAAGCCTAAAAAGGGATTCAAGCCTCAAGTTGCATTTCTATTTCTGGTGGCGTGACCTGTCCTGAGCAGCTCCTAGAGGCTGGAAACGTATTGCCCCTCAATTCTCACTTAATCCCTCACCCCTGTGACAGTGAGGAGGAAATAGAGACAGACCAGGTGCAAATTCCCCTTCCTTCCTAGAGTTCGTCATGTCCTGACCTCTAGCCATCTTAGTTACCTTGTTCACTAAATAGTAGGTAATATTTAACGTCCACTTGGCAGGGTTGTGGAAATGATTGAGAATAACAGAAGTAAAGTACATGGCACTTGGTGATTGCTTGATAACCAATGGTGGCTATTTTAATAAGAAATGGGAGGTGATACAGTAGCTGTCCAATAAGTACCTGTAGCCGTCGCGATGGTAGCTCTTGGTCTTCAGGCCAAAACTCAAAGGGCTGATATATCAAGAGGATTAACTGACATGGGGCATTATTTTCCCTGGCACTCTTCTCATCCTGTATCATGCAAACCTTCTTTGTGCAAACCTTTCTGTTCTGTCCTAGGAGTTCCGGGGTGTGTCTGCTCCTCAGGCTGGCCGAGTTCTACCTGCCGAAGCTTCCTGTGCAGCCAGGGGTCACAAGCAGTTGGCAAAGTCAAGCCAGCCAGCTGCTGGGAAGTGATACTTCTGAAGGAAATCCTTGATCGGTGCTGCAAAGGGGTTGCAACTGCAGCCTGGATTAGCCCAGGCTGCTGCCCAATGCCTCAGCTGCTCGTCCCCTCTCCGCTGGGCAGCTGGGTGGGAACTCCAGGACGGCTACTCCCCAGCACCCAGGATGGTCAGAGGGAGCAGCAGGGATTCCTCATTGGTGCATGCTGTCTTTCTCAGAAAAGGGATTAAGCGTGCCCTGACTCTTCCATCAGACTTTCCAGGGGAGTGAAGTGGAAAGAAAACAGACCTGAGAAGTCTGTTCCCTCAATGCCCCCCAAATCCCTGCAGGCTGCTTCATTTGACCTTCAAACACTGGATCTGGGCCAGCAACCAACTGGCATCAAACATATCTGTGCTCTTGGTAAAATGAGGTAAAAATATTGCCAACCTCAATGGGATTATAAGAACTAACCAGGCTTCCTAGGTGGCACAGTGATAAAGAATCCACCCACTAATGCAGCAGGTACAAGAGATGCAGGTTCGATCCCTGGTTTGGAAAGATCCCCTGCAGTAGCAAATGGCAACCTGCTCCAGTATGCTTGCCTGGAAAACTCCATGGACAGAGGAGCCTGGAGGGCTACAGTCCATGGGATTGCAAAGAGCTGGACACAACCAAGTGCACGCACACATGCATAAATGAGAGATCACACGTGAAAGCACCTTACCCAATGGCCTGGCACATGGTAAGTACATGATACACGCTAGTTTTCCATTTTTCTTAATAATTTTGTAAGGTGGTATTGCATAGAATGAGGAAAACAAATCCATTAGTCTCTGTCAGAACCCTCTCATTGTAGGTGATCAAAACCTGACTCAAACTAGATTAGGGAAAAAAAGAATCCGCCGGTTCATGGAACTAATAGGCAACACTAGAGGAGAGGCTCAAATGAAGTCTTCAGGGTTCTGTTTCTCTTTCTCCATCCTTAGCTGGCTCTGCTTGGCTCTGATACTCTGTGCTGTGGTTCTCATACTCACAGGATTCCTCCACATGGAAAGGAAGACAGCCATGGGAATCAGGATTCAAAAGGATGAACCACACAGTCCCTCCCACTGTTCATGTATTAAAAAAAATCTCATGGCAGGACTTTGACCTCTGTGGGTCACATGCTCATCTCTTAGACCAGGAGTCAACAAGCTATGATCCATGGACCAAATCCAGCCTGTCTCCTGCTTTTGGACAGTAAGTGAGTTAAATAGTTTCACCATTTTTAAATGGTTGGGAAAAAAGGAAGATAATATTTTGTAACTCACCTGAAAATTATATCAACTCAAATTTCAGTGTCCATAAATTTCAATTTTATTGGACACTCCACACCCATACATTTATGGGCTGTGTTTTCTGCTGCCACAGTACATTTGAGTAGTGGTGACAGGGATCTTGCATCTTACAAAGCCTAAAATATTTCTATCCGTTCTTTCCAGAAAAATCGTGCTGACCATGCCCTGGGTCAATCCTGGGCAACACGAAGAGAAGACACTCTGATTGGCCAGACCTGAGTCACGTGCCCACCCCGGTAGCTTGGAGACGGAGTGTGGCGACTGCTCTAGCGAGACAATGGGGGCAGGCTGGTTTGCCCAGGAGAGAACCGTATTGGGGAAGAGAAGCAATAGGCAGCCATAACAGAGTCAGATCAATGTACGTTTGGAAGTCTTTTCCTTAACTCCTTAGGGCTTTGTTTTTGTTGTTGTTGTTCTCTAGAGTGAAGTAGATAAGCTCTGCCCTTCGGAGGATAGTGATGTTGGCTAACACTCACTGAGCGTTTCCTCTGGGCTTACACTAGCTACTTAGGTTGTCTCACTGAGGAAACCAACGCTTGGAGAAGTTACCTAGATTGCCCAGAGTTATATGATGAAGCAGATACAGGGCCTGGATGAGAACCCAGGTCTGTCTAACTAGAGGGCACAGGCAGACGACGCCTCCCACTCAAGAGGAGATAAAAGACATCAAATAGGCTGAGCAGAGAGCCTGATGTATTGTGAGTACTCAATTAAGGTTAATTTTTTTCTCCCTTTTTTCCTGGCTTCTCCCATTCACATTATGGAGATATAAATGGGCAAGGGGTGGGGGGACTTCTCTGGTGGTCCCGTGGCTAAGACTTTGCGCTCCCAGTGCAGGGGGCCCAGGTTTCATCCCTTTCAGGGGTCTAGATCCCACATGCCACAGCTGAGAGTTTGCATGCCACCGCCGAGATCAAAGATAACGCATGCCACAGCTAAGACTCGGTCCAGCCAAATAAGTGAAAAGAAAATATTTTTAAAAATAAATAAATAAGTAAGGAATCCACATGTACCATTCAGGAGTCCTGTTGCCTCAAGTCTTTAAGTTAACAAAAAGATCCCCCAAACAAACAAAAAAAAAACCCCAAAACTCCCTTTAACCAGTCTTGCTGTCAAAAAGGTAGAGTAAAAATAGTCAAAGTTCAGAGAAGGGCAGTGAAAATCATTTGTGGCATGCATGGCAGAAGAGCATGGCATGAGAAGAGGAATTCCAAATGCTGGGATCATTTCATTTGAAAAGGAAGACTCCCAGAGACTCTGTGTTTACAGTACAATAAGCTGACGACAGGTATAGGAAAGGCTAATCAGGACCTGGTATTTACTTTTCCCCCCAAACACAAGAACCGGACTGTTTCACGCGTTGTATAATAGCCGTGTCACCTTCCAGTCTGGAACACTATCAAAGTGAGCTTTACCCTCCCTTCCTACAGTCGGAGGTGCCAAACCACACCTCCAGCTCCGATCGGTACACAAGACACCGCACTCCACACGTACGATTCTGAATCTGGAGGTTTCAAGCTGGAAGGGGGTGTTGGGGCCATGCAATCTGACTTCTTATGCTAGATGACATGGTTTGTTCGAATTTGCACGGTGAACTCATGGCACATCTAGATTTAACTTGGCCTTGGGGTCAGAGAAACTGGACTGAGATCCTGGCTAAGATTTAAATGACCTTTCTGTGACTCAGTATCCCCATTTTAAACAATTTTTAACATCATTGAAGAATCAAATAATAAAAGTGGCCTATTTCTCCATTCAGTGCGTTGTGTACTGTGGCTTAATTCTCAGTTCAGTGCTTTTTCTCGAAGTCATTCTGCTCCTTGGATCGCCCTATGTAGGAAAAAAGGGCAATTGCTGGATTGTTCAGAAAAAAAAAAAAAAATTGGAAGATGCAGCATCTACTCCCTCTCTTTACTTCCCCTCACCAACAATAAAGTACAAACTTCAAAAGAAACAAACGTGAAATGGTGAGCGCTGGACCCAGAGACCTTTCCCGGAGTGGAACCCCGTGGTCAGATACTAGCTGAGCAATCCTTGAGCAACTTGGTTGCCATCCAAGTCTGTTTTCAGTCGGGAATAAAGTTCATGTTTTGGAGGCAGTATCCTTGACTTTTTTATCCTGTTATTCACATATTTCCTAATAATCTTCTGCATTTACACACTCAAGAGACCTTGAAGGAAAAGGATGCTGGACTCCAGTCTTTTTTCCTTCCTTTTGCTAATGAATAGATGTTTTCTTTCTGAATTCACTGGCCCTATCACCCTATTTTTTTTTTCCCATTCAAGTCACCTTTCAAGACAGAGGTCAAATAGCAAATGGAAAACTGTAAGTAACCAAATTTGGAGTTGGATTTAATGCTGTGAATGTCTTTTCCACATGAGAAATCTGAGTAGAGGGGAATTGACATTTTAGCCAATGTGTACGTAATGCATAAATTAGTTGGAATAAATGTGGGTGTTCCTGGTGCCACCTGTTGGCCACACTGGAAGACTGAACTATATGCAGTATTGTTGGGCATGAAATGGGATCTGCTGTAGCTGTCAGTTACGTATTCCAGCAGGCTGGCTGAACGTTGAAACAGGGTGACTGTTGCTTGAACACCATCTTTAGTCACAGTTCCTTGGATGTGCAGGACTATTTTGTTCTTGGTTTTTGCTTTGGTGTCTTCACCAATTAAATATGTAGCAAGGAATAAATAATGAGGCGTAATCTCTGGGAACGCTGAGATTAATGAACCAGTACTCGGATTCGAATGATTTTTGTGTCTTGTGACTCAGAACTGGTTTTGGTGCCCTGCCCATGTCCTTTTTACCAGCCAGCGCACCCAGGCAGTTTCCCCGAGCTGCTGGGAGAGTTGGCCGGTGTAATTCACAGCTACTCCCTTCTCTGGACAAATGCCCATGGCATAGAGGGAACCCCCTGGAGCCGATGGCAGCCACTTCAACCAGGTAGCTACATACACAGGCACACAGATACATGGCCTCCATGGCCAGTGGACCCAAACTGCCCATCACAGGGGCACACAGGGCCAACCCTCCTAACTTTAAGGCAAGATGATCCCTGTGGTGCAGTCTGTGCTCCAGAGGTCTCCACGGAATCAAGCAGAAGCTTGACAGCAGCTGAAGCCAAATTCTTGTTCAGCCCTTTTCCCCATCAGGACTGTTTCTCTCTTTCTCCCTGAACACAATAAATCACTTGAAACCAATCCATCTCAGGCTCTGCTTCTAAGGAACCTGACCTAAAGCAAGAACTATCCCATGGAAAAAAATGTATGTTTGTAACGATAAAAATCCACAAGAGCGAAATAACCCTTTGGGTCTGTGCATGTGGTTTTTCCAACATGCTTGGGAAGCAATGTTAAACAGAACAGCCTTTCTCCATAGGCGGTAAAGCCCGAATGGAAGGACAGCAGCGGTGATACTGCACCATGGGGCCAAAGACCTGGGTGATGATATAAAAGATATCCTCGCAATGGCACCATGCCTGAGTTTTCTGAGAAATGCCTTTAGTTTCAAAATAGTACGTCCATGCTGGCCTTAGACCTAGTGCTCCCAGGAGCAATGAAAAATGACCCAGAATTGGAAGATGTGAGGCTTTACACATTTCTAGATCTGCTGAAGGAGCCAGGCCTTCGTTTTTGGTTTGTGCCAAAGGAGAACTTTGGGGAAAGGGAAAAACTCTTCCAGAGGACAATTTTGGGAATCTCATAAGAATCGTTGGTTGATTTAATTGGGTTTTGGTTGCAGAAATTCCAGCTGGTTTTCCAGAAGAGGCAGTGCCAAGTCAGCAGTGGGAGTTCTGGGGCTAGTCAGGCCTGGGTTTGACTTCTCCTCCAACTTATTAATTCAATTTCCTCATCTACAGACTAGGGATCACAATATTGATCTCCTCAAATTACGGGAAGATTAGATGTAGTGTCAGTTAGCACCTGGTAGGGCTTCCCTGGTGTCTCGGTTGGTAAGGAATTTGCCTGCAATGCAGGAGACCCTGGATCGATTCCTGGGTCGAGAAGATGGATACTGGTCAGCAAATATAGGGCAGCTACTTTTTCTGTACCCAAGTTGTAGCATCTGGGGACTCACTTGGTGGTGCAATGGCTAAGACTCCGTGCTCTCAATGCAGGGAGCCCAGGTTCGATCCCTGGTCTGGAAACTGGATCCTACATGCCCACAGCTAAATGTTCATATGCCTCAACTGAAGATCCTGCATGCTGCAACTAAGACCCAGCATAGCTGGGTAAAGGAGTACAAATTTTTTAAAAAAGCTGTGGCATCTATGGATCAGTTTAGCCTCTGTCACCAATAAAGGAAATATTTTTAGCTTATTTATTTATTCAACTTGTTTTGAACCCGGTTGGAAAAAAAGGATGCTGTTTATTTAGGGCCTTATTAGGGACTCCCCTGACAAAAGCTATTTTACTTTTTAAGAATTAACCTTCAGATGGCTAAGATCATCACTTGGAGAAAGCCAAAGGAAGGGCTTCCTTGGTGACTCAGTCGGTAAAGAATCCACCTGCAATGCAGGAGACCTGAGTTCAATCCTTGGGTTGGAAAGATCCCCTGGAGAAGGAAATGACAACCCACTCCAATATTCTTGCCTGGGAAATCCCATGGACAGAGCGGCCTAGGGGTTACAGTCCATGGGGTTGCAAGAGTCAGACAAGACTTAGCAACTAAATCACCATCAGGATCTCATATAAGGAAAGGACATCCTGTTGAGAAGATTGTATACAATGTTCAAAGGCAGCCTACTGTGGGAAGGTGGGGCTAAAGCCTAGCCTCTTCTTCTCTCACCAAACCTGAACCTGTCAAGGAGTGTCCACGTAGAGGGGATAGTTTACTCATTCTCGCAGGAAAGGGGCTAGAAGCTGACCTGACATTGTTCATACCCTTTGTTGAAGATCAGGGTCCCTCTCGTGGGTGAAAAGGACCATGAGCCCCTCCTGAAGAGAATCCCAGAGTATCGTACCATCCAGACCTACCTCTCAGAGAAAGCCTGACAATGACAGTTTACTTTTTTACTTTTTTATTTAATTGGAGGATAGTTATCTACAATATTGTGTTGGTTTCTGCCATACATCAACATGAATCAGCCACAGGCAAGAATATGTCCCTTCCCTCTGGAACCTCCCTCTCATCTCCCACCGCATCCCACCCCTCTAGGTTGTCAGCACAGGGTAGAGCTCCCTACGTCACGCAAATTCCCACCAGCTATGTATTTTACTTATGGCAATGTATATATTTCCATGCTACTCTCTCAATCAGTCCTACCTTTTCCTTCCCCCACTGGGTCCAGAAGTCCATTCTCTATGTCTTCATTTCCATTGCTGCTCTGCAGATAGGTTCATCAGCACCATCTTTCTAGATTCCATATATTTGCATTAATATATGATATTTGCTTTTCTAACTTACTTCACTCTGTATAATAGACCCTATTTTACAGAGACTATTAAACAATGACCTTTTAGGCCACAGTAATTAGCTGGCAGGACCATCTCAAAACAGGCTGCTGAATCCAGATATCTCTCTGTCAATAATGCTCAAGGTAAGGTCTGAAAAATTACTAAAAACATCATTTGGGGTACTTGACAGAAGATAATATTTCTTGAGCCATACACCTGACCTTCTAGATTCAAGACTTGCTAGAGGCTGAATGAGGGAACAGCTGTTGTAATAATATCCATCATTTCCTCACAGGTTTGCTAACCATTAATAAGGCATTCTTGGTCAAGGGTTCCCTTCACTGACAAAGTCTACATGGGAGTCATGATGAAGAGGTGAATGTTCCTTGGAAAGGTGCTTTCTCCTGGAAGAAGTGCAGAGATGCTGACAGCCGGAGGCCTCCTGTCCCTCGATGACTCCTTTCCACTCCACACCCCACACCCCAGCATGTACATAAAATTATGAACTCCTCTCATAGGGATCCTCTTTCTCTCTGCCTTCCTCATTTATGGTCTGTGAGGTACAGAAAACGCATCCTCCAGCAAGCAGAAGCCACTTGGTGATGGTTATCTGTCCTTAAAATTCTTATTTATCTTTTAGGATCGCATTTAGCATTTTATAATGCTCATCCAGAAGCCCTGGGTCACCCAAGCCCTTCTAAGCAACGTTAATTCTAAGCCTTTGGTGGAAATCCTGACAGTCAGGGAATGTTCACATGATGGATTATAAAGTTAATGGTACCTTTATTATAATATAAGCCTTAGATAACAGCAGTTAATATTCAAATACCTTAACATATAGTCTGCCAATCAAAGAACCAAATTGAACCATCCTATAACCAACAACTAGGGCTTCCCCTGTGGCTCAGCAGTAAAGAATCTGCCTGCAATGCAGGAGACATGGGTTTGATCCCTGGGTCCGGAAGATCCCCTGGAGGAGGGCATGGCAACCCACTCCAGAATTCTTGTCTGGAGAATGCCATGGACAGAGGAGCCTGGCTGGCTACAGTCCATGGGGTCACAAAGAGTCAGATACAACCTAAGCAACTAAGCACATATGCACGCATAATAACTATACCGTGAGGCATGCACCTAGAGTTGCGTTAATTCACTTTGCCCAATTCCTAGGCAACTACTTCCAGGTGAGCATCAATGTCACTGAAGAACAAATCCACGAAAAGATATAATCTAAGAAAGATTCAATACCTGTGCTAGGAGTTACAGCTGGAGACACAATAAACCTGATGTCAATTTTCAAGACATTACAATCTATGGATTTCCCTGGTGATCCAGTAGTTAGGCCTTGGTGCTTTCACTGCTGTGGCCCTGGGTCCAATCCCTTTGAGATTAGTCCTTTGAGAACTAAGATCCCACAGGCTGCACACTGAGGCCAATAGTAATAATAACAATAAGCCCACAATCTAGTAGAATAATGCCTAGGGAGGCATTCTGTGACAAAAAGACTATACCGTTTAAGGGCTTATCAGTATTCAGAAGAGTCTTGCTCTATAATTCAGATTCTGAGAGGAGAACTAATACTTACTAACCACCATTACATTTTCACAACAATCCTACTGCTTTGACTGCTGGATCACTTATAGAGCCTTCAGTTACAAGAAATAAGAAAGAAACCCAATTAAAAGTGGCTTCCACAAGAAGAAAAATGTATTCTCTCACTTAACTATCAATCAAAAAATAAGGACTCCTGGGGCTGATTAATTCAGTAGGTCAATCATATCTGTAAGAACCCAGGTTCTTTTCATCTTTCTGCTCCCTCATTTTATTAGTCAGGGCTCTTCAGAAAAGCAGAACCAATAGAATAGATATACGTCTATCAAAGTGGGTATGGAAGCTGACTCTCCCAAGACCTGCAGGGTGAGTTGACAAGCTGGAGACCAGGAGAGCTCGTGGTGTGGTCACAGTCTGAAGTCTAGCCAGCTCAAGGCCCAGGAAGAGCCAATAGCTCAGTCCCAGTCTGAAAGCAGGAAAAAAACGATGCCCCAGATCAAAGGCAGTAAGGAGGAGGGATTTTCTCCTTTCAGCAGAGGGTCAGCCTTTTAATTCTATCTAGACCTATTTTATTCAGTTTAGGCTGGATGAGGTCCATCCCCGTTAGGGAGGGCAATCTGCTTTAGTCAGTCCACTGATTGGAATGTTAAACTCATTCAAAAATAGCCTCATAGAAATGCCTAGAATAATGTTTAACCAAATATTAAACCTGTAGCTTAATATTTGACACCCTGTAGTCTAGTCAAATTGACCCATAAAATTAACCACACGTTCATCTTCAGCACTGGGCCTCTTGGCGGTAGTAAAATGGCAGCAGCAGTTCTAGTCATCATATCCTCAAACAACATCCAAGAACCGGAGCAAGAAGAGCCAGACTGGGACCTTCCCGGTGGTCCAGTGGTTGAGAACTCACCTTCCAACTCAGGGGTCACGGGTTCGGTCCCTGGGGCGGGAACTAAGATCCCAAGGGGCAACTAAACCCATGGGCCACCACTACTGAGTGCGTGTGGCCAAATGTCAGATCCCACATGCTGTAAGGAAGACCTGAAGCAGCGAAATACATACATCAGCAAAGAAGAGGCGGATCTTGTGATAACGGACCCAGGGATCAAACCCAGATCGCCCACAAGAAAGGTGGATTCTTTACTGTTTGAGCCACCAGTGAACCCCCTTCTAAAGTCAGGAAAATCATGTCCTGTGATGATCCCTCCACACCCCTCATCTGTACTGCCATCTCATTGGCTAGAGTTCCGTCACATGCCCATTCCTCAGCCAATCTCTTGCCAGGCGAGAGATTTGCCACCATGCCCTAGAGCCAGGAAAGAGCTCATCTTCCTCTGAAGCACTTAACAGTCTAGCACGTTGTTGTTAGAAAGGAAAAAAAGTTTGGATTGGGCCAGTAGGGGTAGGCATTGGAAAAGACCCTGATGCTGGGAAAGACTGAAGGCAGGAGGAGAAGGGGACGACAGAGGATGAGATGGTTGGATGGCATCACCGACCCCATGGACGTGAGTTTGGGTGAACTCCAGGAGTTGGTGATGGACAGGGAGGCCTGGCGTGCTGCAGTCCATGGGGTCGCAAAGAGTCAGACACGACTGAGCAGCTGAACTGAACTGAGTAGGGGTAGGGGGAGGCTGCTGGCAAAACAACCAACAGGGTCTGCCATTGTGTTTATTATCCCATTTTAAAGATATGGACACTGAGACTCAGAAAGATCAAACTGATCAGCATCACATACTAGTAACCATGAAGTTAAAATTTCCAGTCAGATTACTCTGGATCTAATTTGCTTGCTCTATTTGTAGGTCTCTCTGTGGACAGACCTAACTCCGCCCCATACGGTAACCTTGAGAAAGTGCCTTAATCTCCAAACCTTCTGTCACTGATAAACAGACACGATAGTTGTTGTTTCATGCTCCTCTGTCCATGGGGTTCTCCAACCAAGCATACTGACGTGGGTTGCCATTTCCCCCTTCAGAGGATCTTCCCAAGGCAGGGATCAAACCAGGATCTCCTGCACTGCAGGCAGATTCTTTACTGCTGAGTCTCTGGGGAAGCCTGCCTGGTGAGGATACCATACTTCAGACGTCATTAGCAGGAGTGTCTCAGCTCACTCTCCAAGGGAGGCTTAGTCACAGAAGCAGAAATAAGGAAATCATTCAATACAGCTTTTCTGAAACACAATGAGTGGACAAGGCAGAAGGGGAGATGAGTCGACCGAGGTGGACAAGTGACTGGCCATTGTGAAGGGCACGCAGCTGGGGCAAGTCTAGTCATCCTGGTTCAGGAGTGGTCGGGTGTAGCAGTGCTCCTGAGAACAAGCAGAAAGAGCCTGGTTCACAGAGCAGTCTATGCCCGAGATCCCTGCATGAACAGTCTGAAGCCCCGGGTCTGGGTAATGGGTCTGCTGCTGTTTATCTATAACCTGGTTTCCATAGCAATCCTAGTTTCTCCAGTAAGAAGGTAGAAGGTGCAATGTGGTGGGGAGAGTCCTGGAGTCAGAGTAAAGGAGATCTATTTTTAGCCCCATCTTGAATAAGCCATCTGCACCCACTGGGTCTCAGATTCTTTATTTGTTGAGTTCTGCAGCAGACGATCTGGAAAGTTCCTCCCAGGTCTCTGGTGACCTAACAGATGCTGTCCACTACTACTGCTTCTTTGCCTGAGTCTGAAAATTGTTTTCTTAAAAGATGTCTCTTCTTGTTTTAGAATGGAAATGGTATAGCTTCTCGAAAGCAGAAGAGATAATGAAGAAAAACTGAGACAAGAAGGTCTAAAATTCAGCCACATTCTTGAAACTGAAAACGTGAGAGCTGTTGTAGGAAAGTCAGATAAACATGCAGGCACCTATAAATTCCCAGGATGTGATAAACAAGGGATCTTTAATGTCTGTCCTATTTGGTGGAGCAATTCCAGTTAACTTATTGGTGCCCACAGGAAGGACTCAAGAAATGGTTAATTGATTCACTTTACTATAACGACTAGGCAAGGAGCTATCAATAGCTATCAATAGATTATCAAAGCTTCCTTGCAGCTCTATCTGGACACATCTTGCATCCAAAGGACACTAGTGGAGGCAATGAAACCTCTAAAGTAGTATGCATGAGAATCAGGTGAACCTGTGTTGGAATAATATCAATTCTACTATTTACTGATGGCATCACCGACTCAGTGGACATGAGTTTGAGCAAACTCCGGGAGACAGTGAAGGACAGGGAAGCCTGGTGTGCTGCCATTCATGGAGTTGCAAAGAGTCAGACACGACTTGGTGACTGAACAACAATTTACTCTGGGGCTCCAGGCCAGTTTTTAATCTCCGAAGCACTGTCCTCATTTGCAAAGTGGAGAGAATTACAGTGGGTACCATACAGATCTGTTTATTTAACAAATATTTTCTGAGCACTTTCCAGGCATCAGGGGTATAGTAGCGAATAAGACATTTAAGACCTTGTCCTCATGGAGATTCTTTCTAGGTAGGAGAGAGACAACATTAATAAGCCAGTAGGACTTCCTTGGCGGTCCAGTGGCTAAGACTCCACACTCCCAATGCAAGAGGGCCGGGGTTTGATCCCTGGTCAAGGAACTAGATCCCATGTGCCACAACTAAGAGTTTGCATGTGAACTAAGACCCGCTGCAGCCAGGTAAATAAATACATATTAATATTTTAAGACTGAAATAAATAAATAAGCGAGTAAATAGCCAAGACAGTGACAGGCCTCAGTACGTGCTGGGAAGGAAATAGAACAGAGGAAGGAGTAAGTGACTGAAGGGAAGGAGTAAGTGATTGAGACGGCCGTGTTCAGGGCAGCCTCGCAGAGGAAATGCTGTTTGTCAGGAAGGAGCCACCACACAAGGCTGGAGGCCAGCGGCCCTCCAGGCTGAGGGGACCACAGCGCCACCGCGGCAGCCACCAGCCGGCTGGGCTTTAGGAGCAGAGGGGAGGTGGACAGTGCGAGAGAGCCCGGAGCACACAGAGCGGGTGAACCAAGCGGAGGGCCGCGGTGCTGTGCAGACGTGATCCACTTTATTCCAATAGCAGTGGGAAACCACCGGCAGGCTTTTAGCAGGAGCGAAGAGCCACGGGTGGGAGCTGGTGTAACGATGCCCCTGTTTCTGGGTGGAGAGGAGACTGCCGATGAGCCGGCCTGTAAAGTGACAGTCGTGAGTGAGCGCTGACAAGGGTCGGCCAGTTGGAGGTGGTGGAGACAGAGGTGATTCAGCTTTAGGATATACTCTGGAGAGCCTGTGGATTAAATGAGGTCATCTACGTAAAGCAACTAGCACAATGCCGGACAGAAGCGGCTCCATCAGGTGCTTGGGTAGAGAACAGAATCTGGGAAAGCAGGCCCGTCACAACGGCCTAAGTCAGAGAGGAATCTGGCTAACACTGAGGTCACAGACCAGATTAGCAAGCTGGTTTGATCACTTAAAAAAAATTTAAATTTTAAAAATTAATTAATTTTTAATTAATTAATTTAACAAATTAATTAATTAATTTCACTGGCTCTTTGCTGCTGCAAGGGGGCTTTCCCTAGTTGCAGGGAGTGGGGGCTGACCTCTAGTTGAGGGGTGCGGGCTTCTCATCATGGTGGTTTCTCTTGCTGCAGAGCACAAGCTCTAAGGGGCATTGCTTCAGTAGCTGTGCAATGTGGGCTTAGCCGCTTTGAACGAAGCAGGTGGGATCTTAGTTTCCAGAGCAGGGATCAAACCCATGTCCCCTGCGTTGGCAGGCAGATTCTTAACCACTGGACTACCAGGGACTACTCATTTTTATGTGCCACTTGGGCAGGTCACTTTGAGGACCTCAGTTTCCCCATTCAGAAATGAGGAGTGGACCAGGGGAACCCTAAGGCAGCTGCCAGAGCTAACATCCTATGAGTCATTTTTACAGGATTTATCAGTCAGGGTTTGATTGAAGAAGCAGAGTCACTCTGAGTGAGGTAGAACCAAGAATTCATAATAAGCATCAGACCTTACAAAATGTGGAAGCCAGTGGAGTACTCTGCAAAGGTACTGGATTGAAGGGACTGCAATCGGCAAGGAAAGCTGAACACAAAGTTTGGGAAGTCGAGGGCACATTGGAACTACAGAGACAAACCGGACCCTGCGTCTGTCTCTAGCCACCTCTAATCTTGAGGGTGCAGGTGACCAGCAGAAGTCCCAGCCCTTGGCCACAGAATTACTCACACCTGGCTCAGGACCCAGAGAGGCTGCAGGAGACAGTGCAGGTCTAGATGCCACTCCACCCAGCAAGTGAGCCAGACGTTAGGGACAACGCGCGTGAACTGCCCGGGTGCCTGGTACCCAACACTGGCTTTCAGAGTATAAAGTGCGGCTTCACTTCCACCTCGCCAGTCTCGGGACAGTTTATCCTGTGGCTAACCCCTATCTGGAACCATGCAGGGAAGGGAATTCGGTGAAATGTTAGCTGAATGGACACAGTACAAAGCTACCAGAGTCACTCTCTGTCAACTTAGCAGTCACACACCCTTCTTTAAACCATGTGTGTGTGCTCAGTCATGTCCAACTCTTTGCGACCCCATGGACTATAGCCCGCCAGGGTCCTCTGTCCATGGGATTCTCCAGGCCAGAATACTGGAGTGGGTTGCCATTTCCTTTTCCAGGGGAATCTTCCCCACCCAGGAATTGAACACGGGTTTCCTGCATTGCCGTAGAAAGCAATGGCACCCAACTCCAGTACTCTTGCCTGGAAAATCCCATGGATGGGGAGCCTGGTAGGCTGCAATCCATGGGGTCGCTAAGAGTCAGACATGACTGAGCGACTTCACTTTCCCTTTTCACTTTCATGCACTGGAGAAGGAAATGGCAACCCACTCCAGTGTTCTTGCCTGGAGAATCCCAGGGACGGGGAAGCCTGGTGGGCTGCCGTCTATGGGGTCGCACAGAGTCGGACACGACTGAAGCGACGCAGCAGCAGCAGCAGCAGTTACTGCATTGCAGGCAGATTCTTTGCCAGCTGAGCTAAAGAATGCTGAAGACAGTGGCACAATCATGCTTTCACCTAACATGACCCATCTGTCCCTTGTGCAGCTGAAAACATCACCCCATCTAAAGTCCCTTTATCCTCCTTCGGGTGACAGTCATTCTTTCTCTCACAGAGTCACACTCTCCTTTGATATTTTGTCACTTTACTTATGCTTTGGTTATATGATGCTGAGTAACAAACCAACCCAAACCTATAGGCATTGCGACTGACAATGTTTGTGTCCTTTCAAAAGTCATATGTTGATTTTTACCACATAGATGAATTAAAAATGAATAAATAAATAAAGGGGAAAAATGCATGTGTTGAAACCCCAGTCCCCAATGTGTTCTTATTGGAAATGGGGATTTGGGGAGGTGATTAGGTCACGAGGGTAGGGCCTCATGAACGGGATTGATGCCCTTATAAAAAAGATCCTGGAGAGCTCCATTGTTCCTTCTGCTACGTGTGCATATGTTGCTCAGTCATGTCTGACTGTTTGCTACCCCTTGGGTTTCAGCCCACCAGGTTTCTCTGTACATGGGATTCTCCAGGCAAGAACACTGGAGTAGGTTGCCATGTCCTACTCCAGGGGATCTTCCCAACCCAGGGATCGAACCCATGTCTCCTGCATCTCCCACATTGGCAGGTGGATTCTGTTCCACTGAGCCACCTGGGAAGTCCCTGCTATGTGCGAACACAGCAAAAAGGCAGCCATCTATGAACCAAGAGGTGGGTCCCTTCCCACTGAATCTGCCGGTTCCTTGATCTTGGACTTCTCAGCATCCAGAGCTGGGAGAAACAAATTTCTATTTGACACCCACTCTGTGGTATTTTGATACAGCAGCTCAAATGGACTAGGATAGGCATAAAACAATAACCAATATGGGTTTTGTGTGTCAGGAATTTGGAAAGGGCGCAGCAAGGATGGTTCTTCTCTGCCCTATAATGGGCTGGGATGATTCAAGCAGCTGGGAGTAGAAGAAGCTGGGGCCAGAGACCTCATTTCCAAGACAGCATCTTCATTCACTTTTCTGGCATGTGGCCTGGGATGACTGGAGGACAGATCTGTCTGGGACTGTCTGCTCGAAAGCCCACAGGTGGCCTCTCCTGTATGGTGATATCAAGGTAACTGGACATTACAAGGCTGCTCAGAGCTCTAAAATGAATTTCTCAGTAAATAAGGTAGAAACTGCCTGATTTCACGACGTAACTTTGGAAGTCACCTAGTGCCACACCATGTTGGGTTGAAGGATTCCAGATTCAAGGAAAATGAACATACATTCTGCCCTTTAATGGGAACAAGGTTAAAGAAACTGAGGCTATGGTTTAAAACCACCATCTGTAACTCTGTTCACGCTTATCACAGCAGATGGCTGGCTCTCCCTTTGGTAATTATTTAGCACCATTTTCATCTCTGTTCATTTCTCACCTGTATCAACGGACGAGTGATGCCTATCAGAATGTTATTACAGGTGCCTTCTTTTTCGTGCTTCCCAAGGTTTCTTGGAAACTTACACATGCCTCACAGCTAAACTCACATTCCAAGTTTTCTACAAATGTGTCACTCTCAGGTGATCCCCTAAGTTATAACTCCTTGGCTCGAGACCCCTGATTACTGCCTGTCGTGAAGCATGTGTGACTCCTAATGACTGACAATAATCAGATGGGTAGTCAGCTAGCTGAAAAACAGTGATAAGAAAATGTCTTGAGCTAATTCATGAAGTAGAGAAACAGGCTTCTGAATCGAATAACAACTTGGGCCAATACGCTTTTCTACTTTTAAGGATTTAGGAATTGGCAGAAAAACATAGAAAAGATAAAACTGCTTGGTAAAACAAGCAAGTTCAGAAGAGAGCTGAAAGCTGACTTGTGGGAGTGGCTTATGCAATGGACTTGACCATCGTTCTGGGACCAGCTGGGCTATATTTTGGTGGTCATCTAGATCCAGCACATAATGAAGGTTCTTTTTCTGAAGAACTAGAGCACTTATAGCTTGAACATTCATTCCTTTATCTAAGTATCTATTGAGTGCTTTCTCTGGGTCAGGTGGTATTTTTCTTTGCTGTTCAACAGCACAATGGTGAAAAGGACACAGTCTCAGAGGGTTTTGAAGAAGGTGGAAAAGAACAAAACAAAACAAAAAACTAAACTGTAATACCGTAAGGGAGCTCAAGAAAAAGCACTTAACTATAAGCAATTTTGTTTAAATCTCAGTCTCACGTCTTAATCTCCTCCAGTGTTACCGCATGCTCTTTGAAGGCAGGGGCCCCCTTTTGTATCTGCATACCACTCAGTATCCAGGTCAGTGACATGTCCATAACATGGGCATCATGTGTCGACTCCTGCAAAGGGTCTTGATTGTCCCTCGTCCATTAAACCATCACCACCACCAACAGTGTCCTCTATAATACCTTATGCTTGGAAGGAGGAATAACCGGGCTTTGACTCCGTGTCACCCGAGTTCTGTGGTGACTTGATTCTTATATACATTTATATATAACAATCTGCCTGCAGTGCAGGAGACCTGGGTTTGATCCCTGGGTCGGGGAGATCCCCTGGAGAAGGAAATGGCAACCCACTCCAGTATTCTGGCCTGGAGAATCCTGTGGACAGAGGAACCTGGTGGGCTACAGACCACTGGGCACAACTGAGTGATTAACACTTTCACTTTACTTAATCACTTGGGGCCTCTGATCCCTCAACTTTGAGCTAGATTAGTGTTCCTTTCTGCTTTACTCAGCCTACATGTTCTGTGCAAGGAAGATGCAGCAGTCAGACTATAATGGATGGGATGGGGCATGGCTTGTCCCCCTGCTCTGTGGTCCCACAGTAAATTCCCAATCCTTAGGAGGTTTTAGTCACAGTGAATTTCTCCCTCAAAAACCAAACAGGATAATAATGAACCACTTTCTTACATTTTCTATCAAGATAGCTCTTTGTGAGTTTTAAATGTTCTGTCCAGATTCAAAGAAGCTGGTTTCTTCATGAGTGGTTGGAATAAGACTTTTCTTGGAAGCTACTGAATATGGATTAGTTGGATTGTTTCGCAGGAAATAAAAAGCAGGCTCTAGGGTGACTACTTCAGCACTTAATTGGGTTAGCAAAGAACTGCAAATGAGAGGTTTCCCTTAGGAGGGAAAGGAAGTTTATGGGCCACCTCCCCCACCCCCTAGGTGGTGGATTTTAACCTAAAGTTAGTCTGCAAATGCAGCCTTTAATTTAGGAACCATTACAAGAATCTATTAGAGCAGAAAATGTCAGGTTGAAAAATTAACACGTCACAGAGTTAATTAGAACCCAGCCTCTCATTAGATGCAAACAGAGAGCCCTCCAACTGCCCAACAGCCCGCTGAAGTCATGCTTGTTGCTGCTCCAAAGTGGCTGTATCTTTGTTACTCAAGGAGTGGATGGAGGAAGCTGTCCAGGCACTCAGGCCAGAGCCACAGGGACCCATGGCCCAGGCTTTAGGTTAACAGCTAAAGTCCCTGTCTTCCCACCCCTCTCTTGGGCCTCCCAGGTGGCTGAGTGGTACAGAATCCGCCTACCAAGGCAGAAGGCGCAGGTTCGATCCCTGGTCCAGTAAGATTCCCTGGAGAAGGAAACGGCAACCTGCTCCAATTTTCTTGCTTGAAAAATCCCACAGTGGAGCCTGGTGAGCCATCGTCCATGGGGTCATAAAGAGTTGGATATGACAGAGTGACTGAGAGACTAAGCACGCACCTCTCTTGAACAGTGCATGTCACAGGGTGGATAGCCTTCTGCCTGAACTCCCCTGGGGAAGCGTTTTCTGCAACAAAGACAAACATGCCACGCCTGTCACCAGGCGCAGATTGGCGACTGTAAACCACTCGGTGAGAGGGAGGCTCCAGGCCATTCAGACTTAGCTCTAAGTCGTGGGCTTTGTTTTCTTTCCACATTCAGACTGAAATGTGATTCCCCGGGCTTTCTTTTTTGGAAAATACCTGCGATGAGTTCCATGCTGGGAAAGAAAAGCTGTTGACAGGAAAAGCTTCTGACGGGCAAGGGGCTTTTTCAAGGGCTCTCAAAGGAGACAGTTGCATCAAGCAGGCCGAGGCAGAGATGGCAGGATTCTAGAAATGAGAGGTCCAGATCACAAAAGGGTTATCTGTAACCATGGATTAGGTGGAGTTTCGAGCAGCTTCCTCTGTGAACGTGGCGCCACGCACACAGACTTTCGGGCTGGGCAGATACACATCTCCTCTGTCACTTACTGTGTGTTCTTGGGCAAACGTCTTACCCTCTTGGAACATCAGTTTGCTGAGGCCGTTGTGTGAAATAAATGCATGCAAACTGTGTAACACCATATCTGGCTCAGAGTAAAGGTTCTACGTGACTTATCTGTTATTGATTTGATAATAGTATTCCTTCAGCCAACACAATGAGCTGCCTCTGTGTGCTAGGCCCTGTGCAGGGATAGCTCCTGCTTCTTGACCTCATAGAATCCACTGCTTAATAAACAGTGTACGCAAATCTTTAGCACAAAGCAAACCCCTCTGTCCTCCTTGCAAGTGCCCAAGGAGAAGTGCCAACTGCACACAGCTCTGCTTTGTTGAGTAGCTCAGAATTCTACCCTTTGAGCAGCCCTCTAAATTCAGCTACTTCTACCTTCAATTCACCCACAATTGTCTCTGTGGGCACTTACACATGGAGTTACTGTTATCTGTTTATTGTCTCCTGTGAGTTCCTACAAGGTGAGAACCATCTATTCATTTGATTCGTTCATCATTTATTCATCTCTGTAGGCCACTGGTCTCATGCATTACTCTGCAAAGATAAAGAGAAGATTCAACCCTACTGCTGAGTACATAGATTCCCAGCTGGGAACTTTTCTGGGGAAATAACCCTGTTCCCCCCGACTCCCACTTTTTTCATTTTTCAAAGGCCTCCCTTGAGCCTCTGTTTTCTCCCCTTCATTTTCTAACAATCACTTTGGTTCTGACCTCATTTTCTTCATTTCTCTGGGGGACAAATAGAGTCTCCTTCCCTGGAAGGTTATGATGATGGCTGGAGACCATACAGCTTCTATGTGCCTAACACAATTCTAGGCACAGAGCCAAATAGCAAAACAAAAGAAAAAAAAAGTTGATTCCATTCTTGCCCTCACCCAGGACCGGCTGGCAATATATACAAGGCATAACATGATTACCACAGGAGTGGTACTGAGGTCCTTCCAACTTGCACCCAGCCTCTGCCATATGCTAGACTTAGTGAAATGAGAGGACATAAACACACACTAGAAACTTGGTCCCTGTCACCAAGTTCTTGGGAGAACTGTGGCAAGTGTTGGACAGAAAGATCTCGGGAAGACAGGAGAAAGCTCTTAACACAGATCCTTAGACCCGGGCTGCAGGAGATTTCCACGACATCAACAATAACCAAGTTATTTGGCACTTACCACGTGCCAGAGTGTGCAACAGTTTACACACATTATCTCATTTAAGTCAGAATAACTGTGTGGGGTAGATATGAACTTCCATATTTTACAGGTGACCCATCTGAGGCTCTGCGAGGCACACTGGCTTAAGGGCAGTCCTGCAAGGACGAAATCGTTTAGGAATCCACCTGCTGAGGCTCTAGTGGAGAGTGTGGGCTAGCACCAAGCTCGGCCAAAAGAGGGGAGGGTGGGGAGAAGGGCTGGGAATGAGAGGGTAAAGCTGGATCGAAACACGGCTGGCATGATCCCCAGGACCCCTGCAGAAGCAGAGAAAGTTGGAAAGAGATGCAGGAGATGGGGGCGCGTGGGGGGCCGCTGATGCCCGGAAGGCTGAGGGAGGGCAGCCTTCCCGGCCCCCTCCCCAGCCGCCACCACCTCCTGCATAGGTCAACCTTCTCCCCTCCCGCCCTCTCGCCCTCCCAACCTTATTTAGAAACTGTGTCCCCGAGACAGGAAGGGCGGCGGGCCGAGAAGCACGGAGCGTCCCGGTCTCATTTCCTCTCGAATCCCCCTGTGGAATTTCATTTCGTACGGTGAGGAAATCGGAGCGCGAGGCCGTCGGCGGCTCCGGGGCGCCCCCCTCCCCCGACTCGCGGCTGCAGGTCGGGCCGAAGCGGGGGTAGGGAGCGGGGCCGGGCTGCACGCCGGGCGGGTTGGGGGGCGCACGGAGCCGCGCGCCCGCGCCGCGCCAGGCGCAGGGCCCCGCGTTCGAAAAGCCTTCTCGCTCTGAGCCTCCCCAGTCTCTTTTCGGGCGAGGACCCCGACACCGAGAGGCCGGGCAGTTTGCCCTGGGTCACACAGCTGGCAGTTTAAAAACCACGATCTTCGTAAATAAGCCCGAACGCCCGAGTTCTTTGTGTGCGTTTCGCTGCCCGATGGGGAGCGGGCAGGGGCCGCGGGGACAGCGGAGGGCAGCAAAGGGAGCCGGCGGGCTCTGCGGGCGCGCCGCTGCCCGGGGAGAGGGGGCGCGCGGGCCCGGCCGGCAGCGCCGCGGCGGCCTCCGCGCCCGGCCCCGGAGCGCG
>ML661325.1:16438833-16468418 GCA_007570785.1 Antilocapra americana | reverse complement strand
GTCGCGCGCCGGGCCCGCCCCCGCGAACCTCCAGCGCCGCCTCGGGCTCGGGCGGCGGAGCGGCGCGGCGGCGCGGGTGCAGGCGGGCTCGGCGGAGGCGCTGCGCGGACGTGGCCGGCGCCGGCCCGGGGCTCGCCGCTCGTAGCCATGACCCCCGCGGGCCGTCCCCCGGCCCTGGCTCGCGGCGTCTAGTGCCCCCACGCAGTCGCGCGCAGCTGCGGGAGAGCCGGCCGCTGCCCCTCCGCCCCGTCGTCGTCGCCCTTGGCGCCTTATCGCCCTCTCCCCGGAGCCGGGAGCAGCGAGGGCGGCCGGCGGCCCCGTGCAAACTGGGGGTGTCTGCTGGAGCAGCGCCCCCGCGCCGCCGCCGCTGCCGCCCCCGGCTCTGGCCATGGCCTGGCGGGGCGCGGGGCCGCGCGTCCTGGGGGGCCCCGGGGGCGTCGGGCTCAGTCCGCGGCGGCTGCTGCTGCTGCTGCTGCTGCTGCTGCTGCTCGTGGGGCCGGCGCGGGGCTTCGGGGACGAGGAGGAGAGGCGCTGCGACCCCATCCGCATCTCCATGTGCCAGAACCTGGGCTACAACGTGACCAAGATGCCCAACCTGGTGGGGCACGAGCTGCAGACGGACGCCGAGCTGCAGCTGACCACCTTCACGCCGCTCATCCAGTACGGCTGCTCCAGCCAGCTGCAGGTGGGCGCCCCCTCCCCGGGCGGGACCCCTGGGCCAGGAGGACGCCTCCGAGCCCCGGACTCACTCCCCGGGGCCCTTGCCAGGTCGAGCCCCCTGTGCCGTTCCTAGGTCTCAAGGAACGAAACCTATCCGGGAAAAGTGATTTCCATCCCCACCCCCACTTTACTGTCTCTCCTCAGGGACTGGAGGCCAAAACGTTGTGTAAGTCATCTGGCCTGCGAAAGAACCCGCTCTGCACTCCGCCCTTCCGTCTTTCTCCTCTGCCCACCCGTGTCTGGCCAAGCCCCTAACCCCAGCGGAGCTGAGAGTTATCTTTGCCAAGGATTCTGGCCGCCGCTGCTCGGTGGGCGAGTCCTCCGCACGGCAGCCAGTTGCAGCTAGGGCTTGGAAGGGAGTGATAAGGAGACAGGGAATTTCTGCTCCCTCGCCGACCTCCTTTATCCCCCGTATTTTTGGGTGTGTTATTAAATGCAACACCCCTGGCCCGTTTTCTGCAGAATGGCCCCTCGCGTTGTCTTGCATGATTGTAGAGGTCATGCACGGAGGAATGGTTACGCTGGCTTGGGTTCCTTCTTATCCTCAGGGTTAAGGGCAGGTTTAGTACCTGGAGGGGGAGAAGGCATCACTTGGGGAAGAGGTGATATTAGGGTCACGCTCCAGAAGGTAGTCTGTGTATTAGAAGTTTCTTTTTTTTTTTCCTAGTCATTAAAAATGTTAAAGCTTATGTAGTCATATAGAAAATGTTCTTCCTAACATAATAAGTGAAGAAAGAATTTGTATACACGGGTGATTATAATCTTAGCACAACGACAAGTTCACTGAAAAAAAAGAAAACTGGAAGGAAATTTTTAAAAAATGTTAACACTGGTTGTGTTTCTGTTGGAAAGGCTATGAGTGATTTTTAGAAATTTAGAAGAGAGAGAACTGGGGTGGAGGGAAGGGGAATAGAGGATAGTTCTATAGTTATCCAGGCTGAAAGCTTTGGAAATCTGTGGTTCTGGTTTTAACTTCTAAGAGATAAACAGGCAGGGAATTGATTTACTAGGTGCCTCTTTTTACATAGGTCATTTGAAAAGTTGGATGGTGGTTTCAGAAGGGTGGTTGGGATTAGACCTGTTGCCGGTGAAATGTCCCTGTGGAAGTGTCAGGATTTTAGAACTAGGTTATAAAAGCTTAGGAAAATGATTCTTGAGCTCTCAGTTTGGAAACAACACATATCCTGACATCAGTGGCAATTTTGTTCGCAAAACAGCTTTTCAGGGATATATATTTTTTAATTACATGTATCCTGGAGAGGCAGCCAAGCTGTTCTGAAGGACAGGACGAGATCCCTTTACATGCTGGAAAATAGTTACTTGTAACTCTAGACCTCATAGACAACATCTGTAAGGAGCCAAGCAGACTGTTTATCAATGCTGGAGGAATTGAGGACAGCAACTGGACTCTCCCCTGCTGGTACTGCAGTTTCAGGGACTGAACATTTGTATTTTCCTATTGTGCTTTATTATTATTCATTGAGGGAACCTGGCCAAACAAAGCCCCTGATACCCAGAGATTTCCACTTGCTTCCCATCCTTGGGTTTAACACTGTTTCAATAAGGACATTTTCTGTTTCAATATGAGACTGGTTAAAAAATAATTTGGGGGAATAAAATAGAGGAAGGAGACACTATTAAGAGGATAAAAGCCGGATCTACACTTTTTTGAATATTTATTTTTATGGTAATAAAGAAATGGGGATAAAAATAAATCACCCCATCACCCAGAGAACTGAGTCAGACTGATTAGTCTGTCCAGCTCTTTCAAATAGTAGCTGAAAGGGGAGGGAGGCTCAAAGTCAGCTCTTTAAGGTTTATTTCCCTAAGTGTTGTGCAAAAGGGGATTATGTAATGCTTTGGGTCCCTTTTATATATTTATTTATCTGTGTTCTCCTGGAAAGGGTTTACTAGACCCAGAAGAAGAAAAGAGTGTAAGTGATGGATTATTAGGCAAGCGCATTTGAGGTCAGAGTCAACCATCAGATAGCCTCTATAGGCCGATTTAACAGTAGATACGGACTTTTGCCCAGAAGCAAGTCAGATCTGTGCAAGCCTTCGGTCGGCCTTCCACGTCAACTGTCACTGTCTTCTTTGTTCGTTTCATGACTCTTTTGCAGTTCTTCCTTTGTTCCGTGTACGTGCCCATGTGCACAGAGAAGGTCAACATCCCCATCGGGCCCTGCGGCGGGATGTGCCTTTCGGTCAAGAGACGCTGCGAGCCTGTGCTGAAGGAGTTTGGCTTTGCCTGGCCAGAGAGCCTGAACTGCAGCAAATTCCCGCCCCAGAACGACCACAGCCACATGTGCATGGAAGGGCCAGGTGACGAGGAAGTGCCCTTGCCTCACAAAACCCCCATCCAGCCCGGGGAAGAGTGCCACTCCGTAGGAACCAACTCGGATCAGTACATCTGGGTGAAAAGGAGCCTGAACTGCGTCCTCAAGTGTGGCTACGATGCCGGCTTGTACAGCCGCTCGGCCAAGGAGTTCACCGATGCCTGGATGGCCATCTGGGCCAGCATGTGCTTCATCTCCACCGCCTTCACAGTGCTCACCTTCCTGATCGACTCTTCCAGGTTTTCCTACCCGGAGCGCCCCATCATCTTTCTCAGTATGTGCTATAATATTTATAGCATTGCTTATATTGTCAGGCTGACTGTAGGCCGGGAAAGGATATCCTGCGATTTTGAAGAGGCAGCAGAACCTGTTCTCATTCAAGAAGGCCTTAAGAACACAGGATGTGCAATCATTTTCTTGCTGATGTACTTTTTTGGAATGGCCAGTTCCATCTGGTGGGTTATTCTGACGCTCACTTGGTTTTTGGCAGCGGGACTCAAATGGGGTCACGAAGCCATCGAAATGCACAGCTCTTATTTCCACATCGCAGCCTGGGCCATCCCCGCAGTGAAAACCATTGTCATCTTGATTATGAGACTGGTGGACGCGGACGAGCTGACTGGCCTGTGCTACGTGGGGAACCAGAACCTGGATGCGCTCACAGGCTTCGTGGTGGCCCCGCTGTTCACCTATCTGGTGATTGGGACTCTGTTCATTGCTGCGGGGCTGGTGGCCTTGTTCAAAATTCGGTCGAATCTTCAAAAGGATGGGACAAAGACAGACAAGCTGGAAAGGCTGATGGTGAAGATCGGGGTCTTCTCAGTCCTGTACACGGTGCCTGCAACCTGCGTGATTGCCTGTTACTTCTATGAAATCTCCAACTGGGCGCTCTTCCGGTATTCCGCAGATGACTCCAACATGGCGGTGGAGATGTTGAAAATCTTTATGTCTCTGCTGGTGGGCATCACTTCGGGCATGTGGATTTGGTCTGCCAAAACTCTGCACACGTGGCAGAAGTGTTCCAACAGATTGGTGAATTCTGGGAAGGTAAAGAGAGAGAAAAGAGGGAATGGTTGGGTGAAGCCTGGGAGAGGCAATGAGACTGTGGTATAAGGCTAGCCAGCCTCCCCGCTTTCCAGATTTTGAAGGGGGAATGCCAGCATTGGGGTGTAAGTGCTACTAAAACGCTTCATGCAGTGAATCTCAGTTTGAACAAACTGGCAACACTTCCATGAGCCCCCCCCCAATAATCCACCACCACTCTCCCCCCGCTGCCCATCTCCCCCCAGCATCATGAAACTAGTGATTTTGCTGCAGACTTTGGAATGATCCAAAAATGGAAAAGCCAGTAAGAGGCTTTCAAAGCTGTGAAAAATCAAAACATTGATCACTTGAGCAGGTCGCAGCTTGGAGCGTGGAGGTCCTCCTGAGATTCCAGGAAGTCCAGGGGATGCTGCTTTTCCCTGCAGGGTGGGATTTGAGCTGTGAGTAGGCAACTTACAGGGAGAAAGAGTAACTGTTTTTTAACCCTTTAAAAGTTTTAAATACTAACTGGGTCTTTCAGACAGCAAAGCAATCTATAAACACTGGAAACACTGGGTTCAGAGAAGTGTTACAGGAGTTTTATAGTTTGGCTGATCTAACATAAACATTTTCTGTGGTGCCCCGTCTGCTGTTTAGAACTTTGCGGATTGCTCTCCCAAGAGGTGGTGTCAGAATCTTTCAGTGCCTTTGTCATAAAACAGAATTGTTTGAACAAACAAAAGTACTGTACAAACACACATGAGGTATCCCGTGGATTTTTCTTCTCTCTCTCCCTCTTAAATTTCAACAGCTCCATCCTAGACCGCTGCTGTTTTCTCCATTTTACATTAATGACTCAAAATAGGTATTTTTATAGGAATGTTTGCACTGCAGCAGGTCTAATGAGGGGGAAAGGAAGGGCGATTCACTTTCTTGACAATCACTTAATTCAGAGGAAAATGAGATTTACCAAGTGGACTTACCTTACCCACCCCAGAGACCGATTGCATTGAGCACCAGGGACTTAATACATTTTACTTCGTGTGATTGTATCTATGCAGACGCCAGTCTGGAAGAGCTAAAATGTTACGTTTCTTGGCAACTTTGCATTCACACAGATTAACTGTATAATTTGTGTGTGTCAATTACAATTAAAAGCACATTCTTGGACCATGACTTAATAGTTACTCAACTGACTTTAAAACTATGGTCAGCTTGCATTCTCAGAATGATAGTGCCTTTTTTTTTCCCGCTTTAGCATAAGAATGTTATCAGAGTCTGGTCTACTTAACACAATGGAGACTTTTTCAATTTTGTAGAGGGAGCTAAGGACAACTAATCCAACTACTTGGTGCATAATTCTTTCCTAGTAATTGGCAAGGGCTCCATATAAGATTTCATTGGAGGCAGTGTGGCCTGGAGTATTTATATGGTGCTTAATGAATCTCCAGAATACCAGCCAGCCGCTTGATTGGTTTGTGAGGAATAAAGCGTAGACCATATGAAATGAACTGCAAACTCTTACAGCACAGGTCTTAATTGCATTTTTCAGGAGTATCCAGAGCTTTTAAAATGTATGCTTTATACTCCTTGCAAGAGGGTACCCACTAGCAGCCTCTCAAAAGTTGCAGTTGGTGTAAAGTTGTAACTGGCCTTTCTCCTCAACCCCCTGAGGTCTTCTGATCACCAGATCTTTGGGACAGATTGATGTCACAGGTTGCTGTCCTTGAAGTTCATCTCGGTCTTTGCTTTAGCAACTTTGGGATGATTATTTATTTATCCCTGCCCCACGCCCACCCCCCCCCCCCCTTTAAAACAGGTAGGAAAGCTCTTTTATCCCATTTCTTTGTGGAAAAGTGTTTCCAGGGACTCAAAATTGCAAATAGGAGATCAGATTCTGGAAATAAACATGTCTTTGTTTGTTTGAGCTTTATGCCCCGGGTTTGACATTTTCCTTGCTTCTCTGTCTGTTTTGGTGTGGTTCTTGAGCTGAGAGGAAGATGCGCGGAAGGACTGTTGCCTGTTTTGGAAGGCAAAGTCTTGGGCTTTCGTGCACAGATGCTAAGTGGGCACTGGTGCCCCCACTGTGTGTTCTGGGCCTGAGTACCTTGGCTGGACTCTGGGTCAGGGCTCCAGGAGCATGAGAAATGCTCTCCAGAAGGGCCAGTTGAACTCCATCTATGACTGCATCGCCCCTGAAACCTAGAATGTGAACTCCCTGTGCTGTTTGCAGACGGTTCCCATAGCTGGCCAAGGCCCTGGAGCGTGCACCCAGGGGCAAAGCCTGCCCTTACTCACGCTCCTCTCCAGTGTCTTGGGAGTTGCTCAGAGACTCCGGCCCAGGAAAGGGAAGAAGGACCACGCAGGGGTTTGCAGTGCAGTTCTCTTTGTAATGTTTCAGCGACCGGGCGACCAAGGCAAGCACCCCAGCAGAGGGCCAGCCATGGAGAGGGTGCTCCGTGTTTATGAATGATGAAATAGTGACAGTAAGAGTGCCTGGGGGAACCTGGATGCCCAAGTTCTGGAGCTTCCTGGGTTGTGGAATGTCTCTTCCATTAATCTCTTGCCTTCTCGGGGGAAGTGTATTTGATCGGAACTGGCCATTGGCACACACTGGCAATGTCGCAGGCTTATCTGTTGTTCCTTTCACATTCTAGACCTTGGAGGGTGTTTACGGTTTTAGGAAAGGAGTTCTGTGGCTGAAGAGTTAGTTATCAGTTACCTTGAAGTGAGTTATCATCACTTCTTAAGTTGGTAATAGTTTGAAAAAAAGGTTAATTATCAGCACATGTATTGACTGCCAGCTGTGTGTCATGCCCTGTGTTAGGCACCTTAAGGGACATCAGGAGGATCCACTCTGTTCCTCTAACCAATCTGACCTGGTTCTGCTGAACTTTGCCATTGGTTTCAGAAGGAGCAAGGGCTACTGAATTGCCACCTGTCTGGCAATTCGGGCCGTCTGTCTCCGTCCTATAAACCTCTTCCTGGGTCTTTCTAACTTTAACCCATCACTCAGCCCTTCCCAGGACTCCTTGCAAATCGATGTACAGGGGTTTTGCCAGAAAGCATCAACTCTGTTACAGGACAGTCTCTATGGAAACCTCCCAGGATGATCACGAACATTGGCTCCATCTAATGTGGCTTCCGGGGCAGGCCACTTAGGGCTTGGGGTTTTCCAGTGATTTGCGCGTGCACACTAAGTCGCTTCAGTCAGGTCTGACTCTTTGCGACTCTGTGGGCTGTAGCCCATCAGGCTCCTCTGTCCAAAAGGATTCTTCAGGCAACAATTCTAGAGTGGGTTGCCATGCCCTCCTCCAGGGGATCTTCCCAACCCAGGGTTCGAACCCGAATCTCCTGCACTGGAGGCAGATTCTTTACCGCTGAGCCACCCGGGAAGCCTATCTAGTGACTCACACAGGTGAATTTGAGGACAGCAGCTTGCTAGGGAAAAGGTTAGGGTTCTTCCTCTTTCTCAGAAATCCAGGAGAAGCAGGTATATAATTGTAACTTCCTACAAAATCCCTTGGCCTCGAAAAGGCCTAGGGGCACCTCTGTCCCAGCTTCCTCTCTGGCAGGCTCCTTTCTCCTCCTCCTCAAGGGCCGCACCTCAGGGCAGAGGAACCTGGGGAGAGTGAAGCTGACCAGAACTGCCCGATGGAGCGCCTTGGTTGAGTCATATCCTTTTTCCTCTGTGGAGACCTGTTTCCTGATCCCAGAGACTGCTCCTGAGCTGGCAGCTTGCTCAGGGACCTCAGCCAGGAGAAGGAGGGACGCTCATTTATTTCCCCGAGATGCTCTCTGACTTTGCTTTCCCCTGGCCTTCTGTCTCCTGCGTTCCCCAAACCTGGACCCCAGGAAGCTTCTGTGTGTGGGTTCTGACACTACCAGCACCCCAGCTCTGCCCTCTTTGCCCTGCCCCCCAGCTTCCTGACCGCTGAATTCAGTGTTGGGAACCCAGCTGAGACCGGAGGGTGTAAAGAGGGGCTCCACAGCCTCAGTCCTGGAAGGCAGACCCGCTTGAGATATCACCAGGATGTCCACATGCTGGCCTCAGGGGAGGGGGCCACCGCCGCAGCTGGGAAGAAGGCTGTAGAGTGCCCCCTGGGAGGAGCCCCCAGAATTGATCTACGTCCTGAATTGCATTCCGTGATGGGGGAATGTTGGAGAGAATTGCTGTCCGGGACCCTTGACGGTTCTTTTTGCTCCTTTACTGTGCTTGGGCTCAGGGTCCCCACCTGGGTTTGTATTACATGTGGCCAGGAACCTGGCTTCTCATCTTTCTCCCGGGCCTAGGTCGTAGACCTTGGAAACTCCTCACAGAGCATTTTGCTTCTACCAAGGATCATATCCCAGAGCCTTAAATAATGGATTTTGTTTTGCTGTGGCCTCGGCAGAGCTGTCTGCTGCCGCCTCTTGTTCTCGTGTGTGCAGTGATACCCACTGGGCGTTACCGGGAGGGAAGTGAGCCCCGGAGCCCCGGAGTCCGCCCTGACAAGCCTCTACCCTGCGGTAAACCCACTTGCTATTTCTGTTCCTGATTTACCTTGTTTCCCTTCTTCTTTGCACCAGCAAATTCCCAGTATTCACCCAGGCAGCTTGTCGAGGGCCTGCTTAGGGACCCATGAGCCATGTCCTCCAGGCTTACGTAGCTCCCTCATGGCCCACAGTATTCAGAATATCACCACTGTCATCCCAGCAGGCTCCCTAGGAGGCTGCGAGCGTCCCTGCCTGCCGGAGGCTGCGTCCCTCTGCCCTCCCACCATCCTGCTGAGGGCTCGGGCTGGCCTGCCTGGGGGCTTTGGGAAGGCGACGCTGATGTCTCTCCAAGTGGGGCATCTAAGTGGCCCTGAATTTTTTCCTACCTCACAGGGATGTTGTGAGACTTTAGACAGGAGGAGGACAAAGGTTCCTTGAGCTCTTGGTAGGAAAGGTGGAGTGAATATCAGGTGTGATCTAGACAGAGATGAAATTCCTCCCGCTGGTGCAGCAGACAAGCTCGTGCTGTGTGACCTTTCTCAGTCCCCCGCCACCTGCAGCTCCAGCCCCCTTGAGGCCAACCTGAGGGACTTTCAGATGTTCGACATTAGAGGTACCAGGCAAACCCCTACGACCCGCCCTGAACGAACTGCTGAGCGTCAGAAGAAATGGACCGTGCTCTCGAGGATGTACAAACGCGTGTCTGCATTGATGTCTGTACTGTAAATTTCTAATTTATCACTGTACAAAAAAATAAATAAACTTTGCTATTTAATTTTTGTATTAAAGGAAAATAAAGTTTCGTTTATTAGCTGGTGTGTAATTTGGCCTCTTCCCGCAGGTGTCTGAAAGCCCCTGGGAAGCACGCTTACCCAGCAGGGAGAAATAAAGAACTGGGTTTGCAGGGCAGAGGCATAGCCTTGTCTTCTTTCTGCTGATGCAATTTTCCCCTGTGGGATTTCTCCTGGGTCAGCCAACCCTCTGAGGTCCAAGGTCAACAGAATCCATCACTGCTGTGGTTGTCAGTAACTCTCAAGTGGTCACAGGATGCTTCGGATGTGACTAAAGTTCTTAGGCTGTCACTGCATCACACTCCGTTTTGGCATTTTCCATATACCTGACCATTTTGACGCACCTTCTTGGTCCCTTTGGCTTAATGTTGCAGCCTGAAAAAAGTTTTCTTATCGTTGCTAGAGTTCAGGCACTCAAAAAGGGGAAAAGGAGCCTTTTTTTTTAACTCCAAATTTTTTGGAATAAAACCAACCTTTTTTTTCTGGTTACACAATGGTTTTGTGTTGTGTAATCGACATGGGAGTATGTCACATCAGTCAGCCAGGAAAATGACTTCTTCAGCTAATTTTATAAGTTGGGTGGGCTGTGTCCCCATAGCCAGAAAAGTCATCAGACAAAGCAAATTCAAGGCCTTTATCAGGACATTGCCATGGGAGCAAGTAATATTATGGACCACACAGGCACGGGGAAGGGGAGTCACTGCCCTCAATTGGAGACGTCTGTTGAGGTCCAAGAGGAGAACGCTGGCCCTTTTGGTTTACCTTTAAATTTCTTTACACCCTTTGGTTTTACCTGAACACCACCCTGCTTTGCTATGAGTAGAAAGCCCAGGGAGCAAGAATCTGCAGTGCTCTCCTGCACTGCAGATTGCTCTTGTCCTTTTAAGTCCAACAGTACCTGAAGGGAGGCATGTAATTTAAATTCTCTTCCCTGGAAGACAGGCTGTGTGTCTCATTTCATTACCTACTCATTATGTAGTTATGCTGTTAGGGAAAAGTCAACACAATCTGGGGTGAATTCACGATAATCCTTGCACTGTTACAAACACTTTCTGGATAGAAAATGCTTTTATTTACATGATTTCATTTTACACTCATGTCACCTTGGAGGAAACCAGGGTGGGCACTACCTTGATTTAGAGGTGAGAACAGAAACTTAGGGCGAGGGACTTGCCGAGGGGGACCTCTGTAGGTGGGTAGCCTGTTGGCCAGCCAGGCTCTCCCCTGCTTTGCCCAGGGTTTTGTTTTCATTCTATTGGGTTGGCCAAAAAATTATTCTGGGTTTTCCCTGTGATGCAATGGGGAGACCCAAATGAACTTTTTGGCCAACCCAATACAGTGAGCTGAGAGTTGAATTGTGTCTTCCTCAGAGACACACTGAAGTCCTAATGCTCTTTACCTAAGAATGTGAATTTCTTTGGAATAGGGTCTTTGCAGTTATAATCAAGATCAGATCATACTAGATGCATGACTGTGTGTTAAGTCGCTTCATTCGTGTCCGATTCTTTGCTACCCCAGGGACTGTAGCCCACCAGGCTCCTCTGTCCATGGAGTTTTCCAGGCAAGAATACTGGAGTAGGTTGCCATTTCCTCCTCCAGGGGACCTTCCCAACCCAGGGATCAAACCCAGGTCTCCTGCTTGGCAGGTGGATTCTTCAGAACTGAGCCACCTGGGAAGCCCCATTGCCCTGATTTCTTTACTGCAAATAGCTCGCTGAGAATGGATGTTGAGTTTGGCAGGCAACTCGACAACGAGACCTGGCCATGAGCTTCTGTTGTTTAAGGGTTATGTAGGTGATCACTCTGGCAAGTTTATCTGTAAGCTGGACACCCCTAGAATAAAGCCCAGGATCCCGGACACTCAACCGACCTCAACCGGTCTTAGCTGCTCTCCATCCACCCGCCCCTGATGGGAGCTCCGTATGCAGGGCTGGGATCTTGGCTGGAATGTGGCCCAAGGGTTTTTAGCATTTCTGTCCTGAGAACTGATTTTTTCTCTTTCCCAGTTTAGCTTTCACATGCAATCATAATTTTAAAGTTGAGCAGACTCTTGACTAAAGAGGTCAGCCTTAGCCTCCTGTCTTCAGAGTTGCTGTGAACAGAAATAAACCACACTCGGAGAAGGGCGTTGCCCTCTGCTCAGTTTTCCTTCATGCAGCTGGGGTGTAGGACTGGGAACATCTCGGTAAATGGTTTGAAAAGATTAGACCTGCAAAGATTTATTCCAAAAAGTTTTCAAAACGGGACCTTGGTCCCACCCAAAATTCCCAGAGTTAGGAATTTTCCTTCTGTCTCATCCTTAAGGAGAAGAGAACCCAAGGATTCATCTGCTCTCAGGCAAAGGCTTCCAACTTCTCAAACTACTAGGGAGGAAGAATAAAAAGTAAGATGTATTACATTTCACATTAACTGCTTGATTTTCATCAGCTTCCCACATGGCTTCCTGTAAGATTCTGATCTGGTTTTCGCCCAAGAACCTGATGAATCTCACGGATAACCCACAGTATCAATGCCTTTCTCTTTAAGAGATGAAATGATTGGCTATCTACCTTTTTCAAAATGCCGAAGGACTGTATCATTTCACTCGAGAGGAATTAAATGTAGAGTGCAAAGCGTTGAGACAGGGTTGATAAGTCACAGAGGAAAACCTGTCCTAGTTCCATCGCTTTCCATACACTGCCTTGCCTTTCCGTGGGTGTTTCCTTTCTTCTGCAAGGACTCTTCCCTTCTTCAACTAGGCTGTGTCTAGTCTTCCTTCGACATTGAGATCTTAGGTCACCTCTCCTGGGAAGAGGTCCTCGACCGACCTTCCAACTTGCCACTTCCTGCCTCCTTTGGCTTCTTCTTTTTAATATTCGTTTATTTGGCTGTGCTGGGGTTTAGTTGGAACATACAGGATCTTACGTTACTGCACACAGAACTCAGTTGTGTCACGTGGGATCTAGTTCCCCAGTCAGGAGTCGAACCTGGGCCCACCTGCACTGGGAAGGCGGAGTTTTAGCCACTGGACCACCAGGGAAGTCCCACTCCGGTTGCTTCTTACTACTGGTAAGTTTAAACCTCTGTGCTTTCAACTCTGGGAGCCTTGACTGTACTATTTGTCATAGTCTGTTGATGTATCCATCTCTCCACCAGAATGAGCAAACCGATGATGACCCTGAGCACCCAAAGGTGCCCACCCGAGTGTCCTTAGGGCCTAGCAAGGGTTTCAGAAATATCTGTGGAGAGACTAAGCAAGGTAGGATAGAAGAAGACAGTGTTTTATCTTGTTAGGTGGGGGTTTTCGTGACAGATGTGGCCAGCATGAGGAAAAAACCAAAGGTAACAGCAAGAGGCATCACATAGGCAGCAGTTTCTGGAAAAAAGCTTGAGGGGTAGTGACAGAAAACCCTATAGTCTCAAAGTTGGTTGTGAGGCTGACCACCAAGCCACTGTGTTGCTTATAGTTGTTTTTCTCCCCTCTTTTTTCTCCCCTCCTCCCCCCCACCTCCAACAAATATTTGCTGAGCACCTACTGTATGCAGAATACTGAGGTTGGCTGGGGAAGGGAGAGAGGGAGTGATTGTAGAAAACCGCAAAGACAAGGTCCAACTCTGAGTCCAAAAGTACAGATGACGAAACAGAGAAAGAATCCATCTGTTATTAACAAGCTTAAAACTCCAAACCTGGAAAAACAAATCCTCTGTTGCTTAGTAAATATTTGTGGAGTAGCTGAACGAGGGTCCAGCCCCAAGATAACTAAGGCACAAGTAATCCCTCCAGAAGTTCACAGAAGCAAACCACTTGCCCGCCCCCCCGCACCTGGTAAAGGCCCTATATCCACCAAGGGATCAGAGCTGCTATTCCTGCCGTGTTCATTCTGTAATTTCTTCCTAATCTGAGTTGCAGGGCTTTGTTTGTTTAGCGTGGGTGCTGCAGCTTCTGAGGACTGAGTGCAACGGGAAAGCATTTTCTAAGCCATTGTCATCCCATTCCATCCCCTGAAGGACACCTCAGCCTCAACAGGTCAATGTGGAGGGAGGGGGCAGGAAGCTGGCCGAGTTCAGTCACCGTGAGATCTCTAAAACTGGATCTGTTCATCAAAACCAGCCTCTGTTCAAACTGTAAAAAGCAGGGGACTCTCCTGGCGGTCCAGGGCTGAAGAATTCACCTTCCAGGGTACCAAGGACAGGTCCGAATCCTGGTCAGGGAGTTCCGATACCAATGGCTTCAGGACCCCAAACACCCCAAAACATAAAGCAGAAGCATTATTTAAGTGAATTCCACAAAGACTTTAAAAATGGTCCACATCAAAAAAAATCTTTCCAAAAAAATGTTAAAAAACATAAAAATCAAAACTCACAAAGTGGCATCAGGACAAGCAGCTGCCTCCTCTGAACGTCTTCGCTGGCGCCGGTGACTTATGATACCTGCACCCAGAAGGTGGTGTGTGTAGGTGTGTCTGCCTTGTGCCCTGTGGGATCCCTCTCTTGCTTCTCTCATGCCATAGTTCTCCGAATCCAGAGAGTCTGCTCCACAGAAATGAAGACAAACAAGCACGCAGTTCGCCTCCGTCTCCTTGTCTGCCCGGCGTGGGAGGAAGGGATGTGTGAAGACACTCGGCGGCGGGATGCCTGTTGGGAGGTGGGGGCAGCGTAACTGGAGCCGAGACTCCGGGAGCGGGAGGGAGGGTGCCCCGGGGCCGAGTTAGCCCGGGCCTCCCGGGCGCAGCGAGGCGGCGAGGGTCGGGGCGGGGAGGGCGCGCCCTCGCGGGTGTCTCGCGGAGCTCTCCCTGGCTGCCTCGGGGCGCCGTGGGCTGGAGACAAGGCCCGGAGGGCTGTGGGGGAGCCGCGCAGACAGACCAGCTTGAGGGGCCGCGAAGGCCTCAGTGAAGCGGGTAGCAGAGACTTGGAGAGGAGGGGGCGATTTGCAGAGAGCCGGCGACAGACCGCGTCCTCCCTGGCTCGATTCAGTGAGCCGAATCTGCTTTCTAAACGGCCTGTGCTTCAGAGGCCCGGACTCTCTGTTTGCCCTGGACACTTGATACCGCGCACGTTGCAAGATAATGACCGAAGGAATCACACCCGGGCTGGGGCCCGCCGCACCCCGGGAGCTGGGGTTTCCCCGGGGAGACGGACTCCCTCAGAGCCTGCAGGTCGGCGGGACACCCTCTGTCGGGGCCGGAAGGGCCAGGGGCCCTGGGAGCCGGGCCGCGGGTTGAGCTCTTCAGCCGCCCCACCACCTCCTTCGGACTTGGAGTTTCCCACCCAGACGTGCTTCCTAGAATAGCTGCCACAGATTCCATAGGAAAGTCTTCACTTAGTGTACCCCCAACTTAATCCCACTCAAGTTGCCCACCTAGATCTTATTTCTTGACAGTTTTCTCTGCGGGCTACTGTGATCAGTAAAAACAAGTTTGGACTGCCAGTGAGATTCACAGCAAAAGCACACACCTTTTCCCTAGTCCTCTTCCTTTTAAATCAGAAATTCTGTACAACATTTTCCATCAGTGAAAGAGAGAACCACCACTTCCTAGCTTTCTCTCTCTCTCTCTCTCTCTCTCCCCTTTTTTTTTTTTTTTTAAAAACAACAGACCTTCCTTTTGGATTTACATCAGCATTTAGCTAACTTCCTGAACACTGCACCCACTTCCTGAACTTATTCTGAGGAAGGAAAAACATCCTCCTTCAGAAATAAATGCAAATAATCAGGGAGATTATTTTTATTAAATAAATAGTGTAAATGCAATGGAATTTCCTGTACAATGTACGTTTACTGTGGATATTTCAACAAGAATCTGTTTGTTGTGATCTCGTAGGAATCGTTTTATTTGCAGATAGTCTGAGGGATTATAACCGTTATGTAGCTACTCAAGAGATAAGTTCTGAACATTTGCAATTATTTTTTCTGTTTGCTGTTGTTAAAAAGTTTTTGTTTGTTTGTTTGTTTTTTGCTAAAAAATCTCAACACTAGGGGGAATGGTTTTCTTTAGGTCAGCAATTCTGAAGCTTTGTTTCTTTTAAAACAGGGTTTTCATGACCCCTAGTGGTGAATAGGGGGAAGGACCGCTTTAGAGCTGAAGGTGAGTGTTAAAAGAGTGTCTCTTTTACAATAGCCAGGACATGGAAGCAACCTAGATGCCCATCAACTGACGAATGGATAAGAAAGCTGTGGTACATATACACAATGGAATATTACTCAGCAGTAAAAAAAAATTCATTTGAAGCAATTCTACTCAGATGGACGAAACTGGAAACAACAATACAGTATACTAACGCATATATATGGAATTTAGAAAGATGGTAACGAGAACCCAGCATGCGAGACAGCAAAAGGAACGCAGATGTATAGAACAGACTTGTGGACTCTGTGGATGAGGGCAGGGGTGGGATGATTTGGGAGAATGGCATTGAAACATGTTAATTATCATATGTGTAATCAATCGCCAGCCCAGGATTGTTGCTCGGGGCTGGTGCACCGAGATTTCCCGGGGGGAGGGAGTCGGGAGGGAGGAGGGAGGGGGGTTCTGGAGGGGGAGCATATGTACACCCATGGCGATATCATGTCATTGTATGGCAAAACCAATAAAAAAAAAAAAGAGTGTCTCAGTGATCAGGGATTTTAGTTATGTATTTGTTTGGGAGAAAATGGGCTTCCCTGGTGGTTCAGACAGTAAAGAATCTGCTTGCAATGCAGGAGACCCTGGTTGGATCCCTGGGTTGGGAAGATTCCCCTGGACTCCAATACTCTTGCCTGGAGAATCCCATGGACAGAGCCTAGTGGGCTGTGGCCCATGGGGTCCCAAAGAGTCAGACACTGTACAGCTAATACTTTGGGAGAAAACACACCCGTTCCTAGCACTTCTTAATGCCCATACTGCCTAAGAACCCTGTGAAGAGATGATATGGAAATGGAAATCCCTAAATATTTCTGGTGATGTTCTGTTCTTTTAATTAATATTTCTTCAGAGCCAGCCCACTGCCTAGCCAGCCCACACCTAAACTGGTTCAGTTTAAGAATGAATGAAAAAAATCTGAGACTTTGCAGAGAGAAACACATCAATATATCAAGTCAAGATCAGGTTCTCTTCAATTTTTTTTTTTAAATGAAGGCAATATCTCTGTATTTGTAAGAAATTTGATTTGATCATCTGGTTGTAGTGAAGAATGCTATTTTTCTGTTCAGTAAATCTCATGGATACCTTATAGATATGTTTTAGGCTGACTGTCCCTGTATTTTTCATTTTTTGGCCATGCTGCATGGCATGTGGGATCTTAGCTCCCCAACCAGGGATTGAACCCCAGGCCCCTTGCCTTGGAAGGGCAGTGTCTTAACCACTGGACCACCAGGGAGGGCCCCTTGCCCCTGTCTTTTATGAAGGGTTTTCAGGGCCTTCTTAATGTTCTCTGGTGTGTTTGGGCAGCAGCTAATTTTTAGAGAAAGCAGTGATAAGAATCTGAGAAAGGCTTTTCACCCCCACGTTTCTTGCACCGCCCTCCAGCAAAGGGCTGTTTGGGACAGATGGGTATCTAGCCTCCTCTCACCCTCCCCAGGGAGAGGCTCCCTCATCCATTACCCAGGCTGACATTCTTCCGCGGATCCACTGAAGGCCTCTAGAGTCGGACCCCTTCCCCTTTCCTCCAGCCCCATGTCCTGCCTTTTCCTCAGGCTCAACATACATCTAACCAATCCCAGCTCCCTGTGTGTCTCACACTTCTCTGCTTTGCGCATGCAGACCCCCTCAGCCAGGCTCTGGGCTCACTCTTCAAGACCCCATGTAAGCATCTCTCTCCCGGGAGCCTTGAAAGATCCCTCCCGGCCGACCTTGTGTCCCCTGCGTGTCACCTCTCAAACACCTATAATTGCACGTTATCTCACACTCTACTGTTTGTGCACACATCTCCCCGAGATGTCTGTGAGAGTCTCAAGGACAAGGACTGTCCCGGCGCCTAACTCCCTGGCTGGTCCAGGTGCCCCGTGAATGCTCACTGACGTCCTGACATCGGCTGTCTGTAGGCTCAGACTGTTCTGCTGGGCTGCAGTGTTTTGATAGGAGAGGATGGGGAGCTTGCCGCTGGTTCAGAGGTAGAGTTGGCAGTCAAGAGAGTAGGTCTTTGAAAGTGTACAGAACCACTTATTATCTCAAATGGCCTCAAACTTCATCCCCTGAGGAATACGATGGTTTCACATAACTGATCTCTAAGTTTTTCTCTAGGTGCAAACTTGTGGGTTTCTATAACTGGAGGAGCTGTGATCTAAAGGTTTTTAAAACTCTGAGGTCAGTGCAGGAAGTCTATAATTGCATGCAAAATATATTATGTACACATGTGTCTTTGCGGAGCAAAATGGTCCAATCTTTCATAGGTGGGTCTTTGATCGCAAAAGATTGAATATCGCTGATGAAGAATTGTTGACCAAAAAGGATGCTTGTACTCTTTATTGGCTCAGTAGGAGTTGACACTTTCTTCAGTGCTTCATGAGGGAGGCTTATAAACCAGTGATTCTGCTGCTTTTTCTCCACTCTCCTTCGTTAGGACTCTACAGGTCTGGTCTACGATTTAAAAAGAGAGGTTAAGGGCTTTGGCTGTGTTGCACTGGTGTCGAATTAGCGTCACCCTCCTTAGGTTCTAAAGGTAATGTGAGGGTATGGCCAGAACCCTTGTCAGCCCAAGATTATGTAGCATTCCCCACATAAAGAATTTTTCCTGCTCCAGGAAAGCTATCCCAGGATGCTCACCAATCCTGCCCAAGTGGTCCAGGCTGAACCCTCTGTGCAGGTAACCTACATGTGAAGCATGACTATAAAATGTTCTGCCACTGTGGGCTGGGCTTGCAAACTGCTGGGATGCTTTTGCTCCTGGATGGGAGATGCTACCTATAAAGTGAATTTTGGTCGGGGGAGGCAGGCTTCATGCGAGTGTGAGCTGAGCAGTCATTCAAGGTCTCAGGCTTTAATACTCCACTGTTGCTGTCTTGAAGTTCTTAATAATTTTTGAACACAAACTTTCGCATTTTTACTTTGCACCAGGTCCTGCAAATTGTGCTGCTGGACCTGAGTGACTGCACATACCTGAAGCAGCACCGTGTGGTGGAAAGGGATCAGCAGTCGGGAGTTCACATCCCCATTCCGTAACTTCCCAGCTGTGTGAGTGTGACTAGGTTGCTTAACCTCTCTGGCCTTCAGTGTTCTTATATCTAAAACGCTGATCGTGGTGACCATAACATTTGACTTCTATAATTGTCAGGGCTGCTAAACAGTACGTGTGATGGCAATGGCTGATAATGATGACAGTAATTTGAAATTAACAAGTTAAGAAAGAACAAAATACATGAATGTGAAAAGGAAACCAAAACAAATCAAAAAATCCATACACACAGACTTTAAGAGGTGGGAGGAATCCTAAAGATGAGCGCTTAAGTCCAGCAGTTTTGACATTTGTCCTTCCACAGTCCTTTGAATTAGATCACTTAAAAATATTATATTATCATTATTTTCCTTTATTATATATCTTTTTCTGCATTCAACTTTGAGACCTCCCCCCTGCCTCCCCAGACTTGGGACTGTGTCTATCCTTAAAAACAAGCAAACAAAAAACTCTTCACAACACCTATCATAAAGTAGATGTTTAATAAATAATTGCTGAAAGGATAAACTCATTCATTATTTGATTTTATTGTTGAGAAGCTGAAGCCCAGAGAAACTGAGTGAGTTACCCAGGCTCACAAAGCCTGTCCTTGGCAAAGCCAGAACTGGAGTCCCTTCTGTTTGTTTTGAAAGGAGTGCGTGGGGCCCCATGGGGACCCATGAAAACACCATCTTTATTGTTTATTGAGTTGCAATGATCAGATTACCTGGGGAATGTCTGAGTCTTCTGTGTAAGTGTATATTTACTTATTTGGAGTAAAAAAAATCAGAGGGGAAGGCCAGCCACTGGAGCTGGAATGAATATCCTTGGGACTATCCCAGAGAACTTATAGAGAAAGCAATCCATCAGACCCCTTTCCTGAGCTCACAAGCCTGGCTCCCCTCTCTCCTTCCCCAGATCCTCCCATTCATGAGGTTATCCTCCATGATGCTGATGTCCTAGCTGTGATTGATCACCCACTGCTATCTTGGGGACCTGAGAGTGACCTTCTGGGTGCATTTGTAAGGAAAAAAATACAGTAAAAAACTTGAATGCATCCTCCAGTTGGCCTGAGATAAGTGGGGCTGAGTCATCTTTCATTAGAAAGATGGAAAAACAATCATTGGAAAAACAATCTAAACGATAAAAAAAAAATTCCATAAGAAAATATTCTCCTTCCAGAGACGTAAAAGATACTTCTCATTTCAGCCACCCCACTGCCATGATACCACCCCTCTGCAAGAAAAACAAATGTGTTTATGAGAGGAGGAGAGGGAGGGAAGAACGGAGGGATGGAAAGGTTAACAGAGGGAGGGAGGAGGGGTGGAATGAGGGAAAAGATGAAGAGACAAAGACAGAGAGGCTGAATGTATTTGAAAAGAGATGTGGGACTAATATTTCCCTGAAGAATCCCAGAAAGCTGAATCAGACCATCAGGATGAATCAATCTTGTTAAACTCACTTGGTTCAGCGTTAATTCTCAGGCTGGGAAGGAAGCATTAGAATATGGCGAAAAGACCTGGGTTTGAATTTTGGCTCAAATGACAATTTGTTGTGTGGACAGGGACTTGAATTTTTCAAGTCCTAGACCTCAGTTTTCTAACTCAGAAGTAGGGGGAAAATAGAGGAAATGAGACATACAAAAGTCATTTGAAAAAACAGAGTGTGACTCAAGCAAACACAGCCTCAAATTTACACTCGAGCTGGATCCATTCCACTTAAAACAGGCTTCGACACACCCCCAGCTCTGCTCTTGAGAAGCTGGAGGAACTTTTCTACCTTGTGTTTTTTAAATAAATAAGTACAAGATCCGATGATCTCGTGACATCATTATGCTCAGGTGAGCTCATTCCGAGTCATGCGTACAATTCTGAAATCATAATAAAAAGAAAACAGACGCATGGCTTCCTACCAGCTTTTAACATACTTGTTACCCTGGAATGGGCAGACCCGGCTGGCAATCAGATCTGACGCCAGTCCTGCCAGTCCAGCGCCATGTGTGGGAGCGTGTGACCACCTGCAAATTGCTCAGTCTCAGCCGACCTCCCTCTTCGCACTTCTGATGGGAGAACACCCCCCTCCCTGTGCTGTCAGCACAAAGGCAAGTGCTGAGCGCAGCTCTTGACGCCTGTTGGAGCCTCTGCCTCTGTTGCCCGACCCCGCACCCTCAGGTCCGGCACAAAGCAGACGGAAAATACATAGTATTTTCCCTCCTCCTTTTCTCTTTTTCACTGCTCTTATCTCATCCCCACTCCCACTTATTCAGGTGTGTTTCCTTGGGCCCCAAAGCAAAAGCTTTGGATGTGCATATCTGAGACACTGCTTGACAGCATCTCCATGGAGGCTCCAAACAGGAAATGCACTGCACTCAGCCCCCTACCTACGAGCCTACAAGTTGTGAACTTTCAAGGATGTGGGTGGAATTGGAGGCCCAGAGAAAGGATGAAGAGAGAAAAGAGGAGGAAGAAGAAAGAGCTGAAGGGATTCGCGACACAGGAAATGGCAAGGGGATTTTCTCTACTTGTGGAGGCGCTGTTAGTTTTTGAGGCGCCAGACCTGAAAGCAGAGAGGTGCATAAAAGTTGCAGCAGCCGTTCAGACTGCAATCCAGGGCTACCGTGGCGTCTATGACAAGAAAAACGAGGTACCACCCGGAAATCACTGGATCATTTTTTCAAGAGGCTAGGTGGAACTGAATCTGGCGTGGAACCAGAGCTTGTGCCATCAGCGTCGGCTGCGAGCGGAATTGCAGCCCGCCCTCCATCTCTGCTGCTGACGACCCTTCAGCCCTGCCGACTTCCACCTCCGCTCCCTCCTCCATCAGTAACTCTTCTTGCCTGTTCACCCGATGCCCGCTGCTGTGTGCCAGCTGTTGGGCTGTGCTACTGTGCTTTTCAAGGTCCTGTACTGTAAGATTAAAAATGTTTTCTTTATTTTTTGTTTTTTTTTAAACTATTATTTATGTGAAGAACATTATAAACCTGTTACAGTACAGTACTATACAACCAATTGTGTAGTTGGCTCCCTAGGCTAACTCTGTTGGACTTAAGGACAAACTGGATTTATGAACACATTCTCAGAATGGAACTTGTTTGTGTGTAGGGGACTGTATTTTATGGTTGTATATCTGTCTTGGGTGTCAGCAAGGAAAACAGATTCCAGAGAACTTATTTGCAAAGGAATTTATTGGAGGGATATTAGAGGATGGAGAGAATTAGACTTACAAATGGGTAGAGATCAGAGGAGGTTCTTGTGCTGTGGAGAAAGCAGTGGGGATGAGGGGAAAAGGTCTAAGTGTGACTTTTCTCTTGGTTGATAATTTGTTGTGTGAACACAGACGTGTCATTTCACATCCAAGGCCTCCGGTTTCCCATCCAGGAGTCGGGAGACAGAGGGCGAGGCCAACGAGGTCACAGCAGCTGTGTCCTGGCAGCCGTGGGGTCAGCACACCAGTTCTGCTGCTCCTGAACCAATGGCCTCCAGCTTTCTCCGTGGATAGCCACCAACCACATCTGTGTTCCTGCCCTGAGTCCCGGAGACTGCCAGCTCAAGGGAAGACCACCAGAGGGCTGAGCCCAAGTCAGGTGCCCATCCTCAGATTTTACCGGGGCCAGTGTGTGTGTGTATGTGTGTGTGAGTGTGTATGAATGTGTGTGAGTGTGTGTGTCTGTGTGAGTGAGAGTGTGTGTGTGCATGTGTGTGTCTGTGTGAGTGTGTGTGTGTGTCTGTGAGTGACAGTGTGTGTGTGTGCATGCGTGTGTCTGTGTGAGTGTGTGTCTATGTGTGTGAGTGTGTGTGAGAGTGTGTGTGTGTCTGTGTGAGTGAGTGTGTGTGTGAGTGTGTCTGTGTGAGTGTGTGAGTGTGTGTGTCTTGTGAGTGCGTGTATGAGTGTGTGTGTGTGCGTGTGTGTGCATGTGTGTGTGAGAGAGAGAGGTCCTGACTACTTTTGATGTGAAAGATGAGTTCAGCCTCCCATCAAGAAAAACCACACTGAGATCAATCTTTAGAAAGAGAGAGGGATTGGTTGAGAGATACTAGACAATTAAACTCTGACACTTGTCCAGCTGCAGCTCAGAAGAGAATGTGCAGGCATCTTCCAGAGGCCGTGGGATCCGAGGCCGCACCTTGTGTGGGGACAAAGGGCCCAAGTACAGTGCTGGGGGTCCTCCACCCACTGGTGTGAGTGGGGAGGGCCTTGCAGGGTCTGCTCGTTCAAAGTGGTTTTGAAGAAAAACCAACATTAAATGAAAACAAATATTAGGAATTTGTTGTCATTGAAAAACACATATAAACAAGTTCCACTTTCCACTTCCACTCTGAAAGTCACTCAGTCCTGTCTGACTCTTTGCAACTGCATGGACTATACAGTTTATGGAATTCTCCAGGCCAGAATATTGGGCTGGGTAGCTATTCTCTTCTCCAGGGGATCTTCCCAACCCAGGGATTGAACCCAGGTCTCCCAAGTTGCAGGTGGATTCTTTACCAGCTGAGCCACAAGGGAAGACCAAGAACACTGGAGAGGGTCGCCTATCCCTTCTCCAGCAGATCTTCCAGACCCAGAAATCGAACCGGGGTCTCCTGCATTGCAGGCAGATTCTTTACCAACTGAGCTATGAGGGAATCCCAATAAAAAAGTTGAATTAAATTAAATTAAATACACTCTGCCTCTGAGTGTAGACAGGTTTGGAGAAATAGCCGTGCAGAAAACAGTCACAACCCATCTGAAGAGCTGGTCCCTTACCATTTAATAAACAAGTTGAATTCAATTAAATGGTGAGGGACCAGCTCTTCAGACGGCTTGTGACTGATTTCCGCACAGCTGTTTCTCCAGTGCTGTCTACGCTCAAGGGGCAGAGGCTCCAAGCAGCCGTGTGTGCTCCTCACACCCTCTCAGCTCTCAGCACGCTCCTCAATGCTGGGTGGCTGTGTCGCTGATCGTTATGGTCTCTGCTTCAGGAAGTGACTGCTTCCTTCTTTCGTATCTTTAAACCCCTAATCATTAGAAAAACTAAAGACTCAAACCCAACAGCTGAACACTTTCTTTTGTTCGGGAAAGCCCAGTTTTCAGTAGAAGACTACCCTGGGCAAAGGCATCTGCTCCCCAGCCTTGCCCACCCCAATCTTTCTTTTTAGCCAAAGGACAAGTATTCTTATAAATCTCAGAAGTCATTGGAACTATTTCCTGCTAAAAGGTGACAAACCAACAAGAAAATAATCGTTAGTCACCCCCCAACTCTTCATTGCAAATAAACAGGACTACTTCAGACAGTTTAGATGGTCCACAATCACCTCCCAAATTTGGTATGGATTACGTTAGGCTAAATCCTCACTTTTGCACAGGGCATCACAGTTTATATAGAGCTTTATGGTTTGCATGGGCTTCCCAGGTGGCTCAGCGGCAAAGAGTCTACCTGCCAACGCAGGAGACCCAGGTTCGATCCCTGGGTCAGGAAGGTCCCCTGGAGGAGGGAATGGCAATCCACTCCAGTGTTCTTGCCTGGGAAATCCCATGGACAGAGGAGCCTGGTGGGCTACCATCCATGGGGTCACAAAGGGTCAGACACGACTGAGCAACTGACCGAGCACACGCACACACATGCATAGTTTGCATGGAGTCTGCAGCTTGCCCTTTTAAATGCATTATTTTATTTGAGCCCCGTAATAGGCCACTGGGCAAGCATCAGCTTTCTTCTGATTACCGTAAATACCTCCTCAACTTGTTCAATGTCCACTGTTTCCTTTCTTTTAAGTTGAGGCATACTTAACATCTGATAAAAATCACAAGTCTCAGTCGCTCACTTGGCAAGTTTTGACAGTTTTACACACTGTGTAGCTGCCAGGTACAAGCAGACACAAAACATTTCCATCACCCCAGAACATTTCCTCACTTTTCTTTCCAATTTCCCTCTCCCCTCAGCAACTACTTTCTGATTTCTATCACTAAAATTTTCATTTTTTGGTATGTGAGTTTCTTTTCATATCAACGGAATCACACAGTACATGCATGAATTATCCACGCTGTGTGTATCAGGAGAGCCTACATTTGTATTGCCAAGGAGTGTTCATTGCATAAACACATCACAATTTGCTTTTGAAATCATCTTTTGCTAGAAGTTTGTGGAGTTTGTTGGGGGGGGGCATACTTTTTGCTTTTGTAGCTATGGCTGCTATAAAAATTCTTGTACAAATACTTTTGCGAACATATGTTTTCATTTAACTTGGATAAATACCTAAGAATGAAATTGCTGGGTCATAGGGTAGATGTATGTTTAACTTTATAAAAAAAGCACCAAATAGTTCTCCAAAGTGGTTTGTCAGATATATGGCTTGTCAACATCCACTTGGCTTCCTCCAGTCATTTCTCCTTGTAGACTCCAGAGCAATCTATTCAAAACATAACCTTGATCCCATCACTTTCCTGCTGAAACCCTTTCAATGGTTTTCCACTGCCCTTCGGACGGAGTCCAAATTTTTAAACACAGCGTGCATAGCTTGGCCCCTCGCTTGAAACAGCTACTGCTTCCTGTCTCCCTGCCCCCTCGTATCTGCATTCCAGTCTCCTCGCCTGGGAAGCTTTTTCCCTCCTCTTTTCCTGGATGACCCCTGTTCATCCACTGGACCCTCTGCCTATTTATCCTTCAAGTTTCAGCTTATGGCTCACTTCCTCAGGGCCTTCCTCTGTAGACGAGGTCAGGTCACACGTTACCTGCTCTGGTCGTGCCCGGGTCTTCTTCTTAACATTCATTGTGCTATTGTTATTTTTCAATTATGTGTATTTATTTCAATTTTGGAATAGGTTATATATTCATATGGTTCAAAAATTCTCAAAAGATGTTCAGTGAAAAGTTGTAGGCCCACCCCTGTTCCATTTTGCCTGGCTTCCCACCTACCTAAAAAAACAGAAAAAAACTCCCTTAAATCCCTTTCCAGAGGGACTTCCCTGGTTAAGAATTCACCTCCCAATGCAGGAGATGCGGGTTTGATCCCTGGTCAGTGAACTAAGACTCCGTGTGTCTCGGGACAAACTAAGGCCACGTATCACAGCCAGCGAAGCCTGAGCCTCACAGCGAAGAGCCTGCAGAGCTACAAAGAGCTTCCTCTCCAGAGAATGCCTGTATGAGATTTTTATACACATACGCGCTATGCTCATTATTAGTATTACTCTTTGTAATGTCACTGCATCAATTTATTATATTACTGTATTAGTATACATACTAATATAAAGAATACATGCTAATTATATTATATATATTATATATGTACATATACATATATAATAATCTATTATAACATGTATTATGTTATATAATGTAATTATTTTATATTATATTAAAAATTATATATATGTTATATAATGTAAAATGTTTTATATTATATAACATATAATATATAATTATTATAACATAATATAATAACATATAAAATGTAACATATAATATATGTATATATACACATGTAACATATAAATGTATATATATAATATAAATATATACCAATATAATAAATTGATGCAGTAATATTACAAAGAGTAATACTAATAATTAACATAGTGCATATGTGTATAAAAGTGAAAGTCACTCAGTTGTGTCCAACTCTTTGAGACCCCATGAACTATACAGTTCATGGAATTCTTCAGGCCAGACTGGGTAGCCATTCCGTTCTCTAGGGGATCTTTATGTGTAAAATCTCATAAAGGCATTTTCTGGAAAGGAATTTTTTCTGGCTGTTATATATATATATGTACACTAATAATTGATATATATATACAATATAATATATAATGTATAATAATAATATAATAAATTGATACAATAATATTAGAAACAGTAATATTAGAAAGAGTAATACTAAAAATTAGAATAGTGCATATTTATGTAAAATCTCTTATAGGCATTTTCTGGAGAGGAATTTTTTTGACTGCATTATTTATATATAAACTAATATATTAGTGTACATACTAATATAATAAGTATACTAATATGATGAATTGATACAGTAATATTGGAGTAATGCTAATAATGAGTATAGTGTAAATGTGTGTAAAATCTCATGCAGGCATCTTCTGGAGAGGGGTTTTTGTTGGTTGTGCAGGCTCCTCATTGTCCAACTACACTGTCACTAGTCTCCCATCAGTGCACTCTACACACCATCCTGCACTTTCCTTTTTCACTTAGCAATGTGTCTAGTAATTTTCCTTTTCAGAACTTAGAAAGTGCGCTCATTCTTTGTCACTTCTCCCTGACGTCTCATCTAGGGCTGTTTTGTCCCTTAAGCCTGATGCTCCGTGTAGGACTGACCCAGGCCCATCAGAATGGCCATTTCAGTTATTTTTCATCTTTTGCTAATCAATGTTGTAGTGATAACAATCGTATACATATGTGACTTTCTTGTGAATGTTAGAACACCCAAAGGATAATTTCTTAGGAACAAATTGCTGGTACAAAAGGTTTGAGTGTGTGTACTATTTGAACAGATTTTGGCAAATTGCCTTCCACTGGGCTGTATCACTTCATGCACCCACCCACAGTGAGGCAGAAAGCCTGTTCACCCTTGACCTTCTGTACTTGTTGCAGAGCGTTTGGCGATCTGGCAATCTGAGAACAGAAAAATATCATCTTGGCATAGTTTGTTCTAGTTTGTATTTCTTACCTGAGAAACCAAGCTTCTGGTAGGATTTGTTGTATTTTTAATTAAATAGCACCATGCCTGGCAATATATCCAATGTATCTATCAAAACAATAACAAACATATGTATTGTCTATTAATATATATCATGTATGCCAAATGCGTATATTTTACTTATTAATATATATTAAGCATTTGTACTGTATATGAGTATATATAATTGTTGAAGGGATGAAAAACTGAATGATAATCAAAGAGCTTAAGATCAAATGATTTAGGACACATAGCTCATAAGTGAGGATTTTCTGGCACCAAGTACGGTATGATTTCTTTTTTAAAAAATATTTTAAAAAATGAATTTACTTGTTTTAATTGGAGGCTAATGACTTTACAATATTGTGGTGGTTTTTGCCGCACATTGACATGAATCAGCCATGGGTGTACACATGTCCCCCATCCTGAACCACCTCTCACCTCCCTCCCCACCCCATCCCTCGGGGTCATCCCAGTGCACCGGCCCTGAGTGCCCTGTCTCATGCATCGAGCCTGGACTGGCGATCTGTTTCACAGATGGTAATATACATGTTTCAGTACTATTCTCTCAGATCATCCCACCCTCGCCTTCTCCCACAGAGTCCAAAAGGCTGTCTTATACATCTGTGTCTCTCTTGCCGTCTCTAATAAAGGGTCATCTTTAACACTTTTCTAAATTCCATATATATGCATTAATATACATACAGTATGATTTCTATCAGCGTATGCAGCCCCGCATTTTTAGAGTGGTCCACAGGGAGAAAGGAAAAGGAGAGGCTATCAAAGGGCAGAAGGTAAAAATCTTGGCTCTGCCTCACTCAGTGTTACTGTTGAAACCATTTATAAGATGCCAAGTGTACTGTTTAATAGGGCATGGCAACCCACTCAGTATTCCTGCCTGGAAAATCTCACAGACAGAGGAGCCTGGTGGGCTATGGTCCTCGGGGTTGCAGAGAGTCAGACATGACTGGAGTGAAGCTGGATGAGGACACTGCTGGATGCCAACTGGAGGGCACCCAGCTCAGGGCGGCTTCCGGGCCCCCATCACTCCGTTCAGTGACGATTATGGGAGTGAGGGTCGGGCCGATCTGCGTTGTGACTCAGCTCCGATAGCAGCTGGGAGATTGTCGTCTCCTAGGATGCACCTTCCTGCGGGGGGGAAAGGAGATGACAAGAGAAACCTTGAGGCTTCTGCCGGCCCTCAGTTCTCTGCTTCCAGCGATTCCCCTCCCTGTTTGTACCCTGTGACTCCAGGCCCCTGGGAGAGATGGTTGGGCCAAGTGAGGTCCTTCAGAATCTCAAAAGAATCTGGGCATAGGACCCAGTGTGTGTGTGTGTGTGTGTGTGTGTGTGTGTGTGTGTGTGTGTGTGAGAGGGTGCTGTGCTCAGTCTCTCAGCTATGTGTCTTTGTGGTCCCATGGACTGTTGCCTCCAGGCTCCTCTGAGGTTGTGGCCTAGGAAGAGAAATGCATCAGGTTTTTGCAGATGAACTTGGCTCAGCCTGGCAATGCTGAGCCCTATAACTGGACAGACTTTGTAAGCAGTCCCGAGCGGTTAGAGGTCACTCCACGCAGATGGAGAAAGGGAAGCAGGGGGCTTTCTGAGGGACTCAAAAGAAGAAAGAGTGGCTGATTGGTGAATTCCTGGTACTTTTATCAAATTCACCAAAGACTGAGTGTAACCTGAAAGGGGGTTCTTTTGCTTGGATGCAGGGAGGGTCACCCCAACACGGAGGTAAAGGGCCAGGAGATGGTGCTCCTTGGAGAGGGAGCCCCACTTTCTGAGCTCTAACTACCCAGCTTCCACTTCTCATCCCTTCTGAAACCCAGTCACACTTCTTGGTCTCACGTTTTCTGATACATGACACCTACAATGATGTGTTCATCTTTATTTAAATTCTTCCATGTGGGACCTATTCTGGTGCCCAACATCCTTTACGCTCTAAGTCACACAATTGTGGTGAGTTTTAAATAAAGAAATGAGATTACCGACAAGGACCTACTGTGTAGCACAGGGAAACTCTGCTCCATATTCTGTACAAACCTGAATGGGAAAAGAACTGGTGCCTCAGATGGTAAAGAATCTTCTACAAAGTGGAGGACCTGGCTCTGATCCCCATGTCAGGAAGATTCCCTGGAGGGGGACATGGCAACCCACTCCAGTATTCTTGCCTGGAGAATCCCATGGGACAGAGGAGCCCGGTGGGCCTATGGTCCGTGGGGTCGAAAAGAGTTGGACATGGCTGAGCAACTAACACACACATGTATAACTGAAAAACTCTGCTATGCCTGAAACTAACACAACGTTGTTAATCAACCATACTCCAATACAAGATAAAAATTAAAACAAGATTAGGATATCAGAAAAATTAGATTATATAAACTTACAATTAAATGAAAGGTAACAAAAAATTACCTGTAGAATTTAATTCAAATAAAAATTCCAGTAGGATTTTTTTAAAGGTACATAGAAACTCAT
>ML661325.1:16370123-16438733 GCA_007570785.1 Antilocapra americana | reverse complement strand
TTTAATGGAAGAAGGGATGGGAATGAGCCTGTCAGTCAACTTGTTTCCAGTCTGAACAGAACACAGAACAAACCCATTTCTACTTGAAAGTCAGACAGCTTCCCAAAGTAGTATATTTGATCTGAAAGCATTGCTGAAGTCATGTCTGTCACAGGCTGGGGAGACAGTGGGAGACATACCTGGGTAGCAATTCAGGCTCCAACTCTTACAAAAGTCTTTATTTCCACGAGTTTAAGTTTTCTCAACCGTAAAGAAAAATCTGTGTGGCTGCTTTAAGCACTTAATGCGCCCTTATACAGAATGAGAGCTCAGTGAATGGTAGGTAAGTGTTACTGTAATGTCTTCCCAAGAAGAGTCAGGAGACCCTCCATTTTGATGGGAAGAACTACTTGCCTGATGATGCTTCCCTTTTAACCCAGGGTCCAGAATCAAGCTTATGACGTTGCTGTGGCAACGTTGTTACCCATTAAGGTTGTGAGCTTGCAAACCTCTTTTCCTAACTCTACTTCTGAAGCCTATCAGACAAGGAGAAGAACTTATCAGCCTGAGCAGACCAGGGGACATGTATATACATGCACACACACAAGCTTTGAACAGCTATTTTTCAGGGCAATTCCCACTTGGGTCATCTCCTGCCAAGAGAAAAATGTAAATCACTTTTCAGTCCAGCATCCAGCGGCCCCACAAGCCAGTCCAAGAAAAATTCAATCTTGGTCTACATAACAGAAACTGGGCAGCCAGCCAGCAAACTTTTGTTTTGTGTTTTTAAGACAAATTAAGAGAAATGCAGCGTGCTCTTCATCAGATGATGTCTGTGGTGATGAAGTACGGCCCCACAGGGCTAGGGTTTAATCCTGGCAAAGGACAGGGGTAATTTGGTGGGCTGGGCTAAGGGAGGACCTTCGAGGGGTAAAGTCCCCTGGGTGACATAAAGGCCTCAGAAATCATGAAGGAGGGTAACACGAAGAATCTCAGCACCCAAGAGGTTGGTTCTAAACATGTCCCAGATCCGAAGCTGCTAAGGGTTGAGTAGGAGTGGGAAGCTGAGGGTAGAGGGAAGCTGGAAGATGAGGTGGGCTCAGGTCACAAGAGAGTGTGAGTTTGAACCTTCCCCTCAAGGCTGTGGGAGCCCTTGGAACCGATTTAAGCAATGATATAGTCTTTCCCACTCTTCAGCTTAGCCTTGAAGGGAGTCAGGAGCTTTCTCATGCTTGTGTAATTATTATAACAACACTTGGGGGTAGACTTCATTACTTTTCTTTTCCAGTTGAGTAAACGGAAACTCAGAAAGTAACTAAACTGCCCAGGATTACCAGGCTAGATCGAGCCAATACTTGAAGTCCAAGAGCCTCCAGGCCCAGTCATTGAATTTTCCAGTTTGGCCCCAAAGCAAGGACAATATCTAAATTATGCATCTTTGTTTTCCCTACCCCTCCCTGCCTGGTCCCAGTTCTCCAAAATTCAGTTGACTTTGGGAGGTTGAAAAGTCAAACATGACCTCGCCCTTTTCCCCCTCTCCAGCAGGCCCTGGGAATGGCTGTAGGAGCTGGCAAAACAAGGGCTCCGTGAGGCCAGAAGCCCTTTGCTCCCTCCTGAGCACATTCCCTTTCCCTGTCCCTTCTCACAGGGGAGAGGAATTTTGCCCATGGGAGCGGTCTCAGGTGCCTCCTTAACGCATTCCTGCATCTAAATCAGATGCTGGTCAATGTTTCACTCCTGCCTCCCTCCCAGCCGGATCTTCTGAAGCTGGTGAACCATTAACCTCCAGCAGCTCTCGGACTTCTCTCCTGAAAAGCCGTCCCACCCTTTGCTGTGCTCCTGCACGCTCAGTCACGTCTGACTCTGCGACCCCATCAACTGGGACCCACCAGGCTCCTCTGTCCATGGGATATTTTAGGCAAGAATACTGGAGTGGGTCACCATTTCCTCCTCAGGGGATCTTCCCGGCCCAGGAATTGAACCCACATCTCTGGCATTGCAGGTGGTGTCTTTACTTGCTGAGCCATTTGGGAACTGCTGGGTGTCGAGGATCTACCAACCCCATCCAGTCTCCAAGGACCCTCTTGTATCCATTTTTATACTGATTCTGATGATATACAATTCTTCCAAACAAGGAAATACATCTTAGGGGACCACTGAGCCAAAGCATCCACACTCAACACTTGAATTACATTTTCTGTTGAAAACTCTACAAAGAGCCAGAGAAGAGGGGCGGAGATTCTAGCTTAGCTCTGCCACCTAGCAGTCAACTCACCTTAGCCAGCGGTCCTAACACATGCAGGTTTTCTCGTCTTCATTTATTGAATGAGGAGAATCATTCTTTCCTCTTCCATTTAGTATACAGATTAAACATCCATGTAAAACTGTTCAGCCCATGTGTGTGTGTGTGTTGGTTGCTCAGTTTTGTCTGACTCTTTGCAATCTCATGGTCTATCCATGGAATTCTCCAGGCAAGAACACTGGAGTGGGTGGCCTACCCCATCTCCAGGGGATCTTCCCGACTCAGGAGGGATTGAACCTGGGCCTCCTGCATGGCAGGCAAATTCTTTACCATCTGAGCTACCAGGGAAGCCCATAGTAGAAATTTAATAAGTATTCATACCTAAGAAATTGTAGCTTAAAGTTTGTAAAAGCATGGACTTTGGAACTGAAAAGCCCCTGACAGAGCTTGTGCATCTTTTACAAATGAGGGTGCCCAGAGAGAATTGGGGGCTGTATCTATCAATCCCTCAGCCAGTTGGTGCTCTATAATGTAGTTCAGCTTTGTCTAGTAGAAATACAATATATAAGCCATACATGTAATTTTAAAAGTTTTTTTAGTAATCACATTTAAAAAGTAGAAGGAAACAGATGAAATTAACATGTTTTATTTTAATCCAACATAGACAATATCCCTTTCGAGGATCACAGCCTTGTTGTGGTGAAGGGGCTTGAGTAACTCAATGAGGCTATGAGCCATGCCATAGAGGGCCACCCCAGATGGACGGGTCACAGTGGAGAGTTCTGACAAAACATGGTCCACTGGAGAAGGAGAAGAGGGCAGCAGAGGATGAGGTGGTTAGATAGCATCACCGACTCAATGGACATGGGCTTGAGCAAACTCTAGGAGACAGTGAAAGACAGGGAAGCCTGGTGGGCTGCAGTTTGTGGGGTTGCAAAGAGTCAGACATGGCTTAGAGACTGAACAACAGTAAGGACAATATATTTTTCATGTAACCGACAAAAAAAGTATAAGCAAATTATTTTATATTTGCTGTACCAAATCTTCAGAATCTGGTGTGTATGTTACACTGAGAGCATGGTTGACACAGCCTAGTCCCATTTCAAGTGCTGACCAGTCACGTGTGGCTAGCGGCCACCAGAGCAACAACACAGCTTTAGTTCAGTGTGAGTCAGTAAGCATTTTGTGCACCTGTTATGTTCCAGGCACTCGCTGGATGCAGGGATAAGAAGGTGAAGAAACACAGCAGAGGATGAAGTGGACAGCCTTGGAAACCAGAAACCATAACCCAAGCTTGGGAGTCCCTCCCCATCTAGGCTGCTGGATTATGCATCTGTATGTTTGGTTGAGCAAGTCAGGAAGAAAATTCTCCAGGGACAATATCTGTATCTTGAGGGCATCTTCCTCTACTCCGGTACTGAGGGTAGTAAAGTATGTGTTCCAAACTGCTGTTATGTTCTAGGCATTGTGTTCTACTTGTAACAGGTATTGTCTGATTTATTCCTCAGCGTGACTATATAGGGACTTTATTTTGTCCATTTTAAAGAAGAGGAAGTAAAGGCTCAGAGAGCCTGGGTGATTCAAGCGTAAGTTGTATCAGAGGCGGAGCTGTGACTGTCGCAGAAAGCAGGCATGATTAACTTAGTGCCACTTAATGGAGATGTGAGCAAGGTGAAGGAATGTTCCCTGGACATGACGACTTTGGCCTTTTTAGAAACATTCCTGGTGGAGCAGTGGATAAAAATCCGCCTGCCAATGCAGGGAACTAGGGTTCGATCCCTGGTCTAGGAAGATTTTCCATGCCGCAGAGCAGCTAAGGGCACAACTGCTGAACTTGCGCTCTGGAGGCTGGGGACCTCAGCTGCCGGGTCCGCACCACAGCTGCTGAAGCCTGCGTGCTCTAGGGCCCGAGAGCCACAGTCTTGTGCCCCTGTGCTGCAGTTACTGAAATCTGTGCACCTAGACACCGAGCTCTGCAACTAGAGAACCCACCACAAGGAGAAGCCTGCGTACTGCAGCTAGAGCGCACTCCCCGATCTCCACAGCTGGAGCAAGGATGCACACAGCAACAAAGACCAAGAGCGGCCGAAAATAAATACATAAAAATAAAAAAACATAAGACGAAAGTGGGGAAAACCACTAGACCATTCAGGTATGACCTAAATCAAATCCCTTATGATTATACAGTGGAAGTGACACATAGATTTAAGGGACTAGATCTGAGAGACAGAGTGCCTGATGAACTATGGACGGAGGTTCATGACATTGTACAGCAGACAGGGATCAAGACCATGCCCAGGAAAAAGAAATGCAAAAAAGTAAAATGGCTGTCTGAGGGGGCCTTACAAATAAAGCTGTGAAAAGAAGAGAAGCGAAAAGCAAAGGGGAAATGGAAAGATATACCCATTTGAATGCAGAGTTCCAAAGAATAACAAGGAGAGATAAGAAAGCTTTCTCAGTAATCAATGCAAAGAAATAGAGGAAGACAATAGAATGGGACAGACTAGAGATCTCTTCAAGAAAATTAGAGACACCAAGGGAAAATTTCATGCAAAGATGGGCTCGATAAAGGACAGAAATGGTATGGATCTGACAGAAGCAGAAGATATTAAGAAGAGGTGGCAAGAATGCACAGAAGAACTGTACAAAAAAGATCTTCATGACCCAGATAATCATGATGGTGTGATCATTCACCTAGAGCCAGACATCCTGGAATGTGAAGTCAAGTGGGCCTTAGGAAGCATCACTACAAACAAAGCTAGTGGAGGTAATGGAATTCCAGTGAGTTATTTCAAATCCTAAAAGATGATGCTGTGAAAGTGCTGCATTCAATGTCAGCAAATTTGGAAAACTCAGCAGTGGCCACCGGACTGGAAAAGGTCAGTTTTCACTCCAATCCCAAAGAAGGGCAATGCCAAAGAATGCTCAAACTACTGCACAATTGTCCTCATCTCACACGCTGTTAAAGTAATGCTTAAAATTCTCCAAGCCAGGCTTCAGCAATAGGTGAACTGTGAACTTCCAGATGTTCAAGCTGGTTTTCCAAAAGGCAGAGGAACCAGAAATCAAGTTGCCAAAATCCGCTGGATCATCAAAAAAGCAAGAGAGTTCCAGAAAAACATCTATTTCTGCTTTATTGACTGTGCCAAAGCCTTTGACTGTGTGGATCACAATAAACTGTGGAAAATTCTTCAAGAGATGGGAATACCCGATGGGAATACCAGACCAGCTGATCTGCCTCCTGAGAAACCTGAATGCAGGTCAGGAAGCAACAGTTAGAACTTGATGTGGAACAACAGACTGCTTCCAAATTGGAAAAGGTGTATGTCAAGGCTGTATATTGTCATCCTGCTCGTTTAACTTCTATGCAGAGTACATCATGAGAAACGCTGGGCTAGATGAAGCACAAGCTGGAATCAAGATTGCCGGGAGAAGTAACAATAACCTCAGATATGCAGATGACACCGCTCTTATAGCAGAAAGTGAAGAAGAACTAAAGAGCCTCTTGATGAAAATGAAAGAGGAGAGTGAAAAAGTTGGCTTAAAGCTCAACAATCAGAAAACTAAGATCATGGCATCTGGTCCCATCACTTCATGGCAAATAGATGGGGAAACAAATGGAAATAGTGGCTGACTTTATTTTGGGGGGGCTCCAAAATCATTATAGGTGATAATTGAAGCCATGGAATTAAAAGATTCTTACTTTTTGGAGGGAAAGTTATGACCCACCTAGAAAGCATATTAAAAAGCAGAGACATTACTTTGCCAACAAAGGTCTTTCTAGTCAAGGCTATGATTTTTCCAGTAGTCATGTATGGATGTGAGAGTTGGACTATAAAGAAAACTGAGTGCTGAAGAACTGATGCTTTTGACCTGTGGTGTTGGAGAAGAATCTTGAGAGTCCCTTGGACTGCAAGGAGATCCAACTGGTCCAGCCTATTGGAGATCAGTTCTGGGTGTTCACTGGAAGGTCTGATATTGAAACTGAAACTCAAATACTTTGGCCACCTGATGCGAAAAGCTGACACATTTGAAAAGACCCTGATGCTGGGGAAGATTGAGGGCAGGAGGAGAAGGGGATGACAGAGGATGAAATGGTTGGATGGCATCACCGACTCAATGGACATGAGTTTGGGTAGGCTCCAGGAGTTGGTGTTGGACAGGGAGGCCTGGCGTGCTATGGTTCATGGGGTCGCAAAGAGTCGGACACGACTGAGAGACTGAACTGAACTGAACTGATGCATATAAAACAAAAATAAATAAATAAAAGAAGCATTCCTAAAGTTTCCTGAATAAAGTGACTAGAGGTTTATTTTAATAACTTTCCATCCCTGGTGACCAAAGTTCCCACTGCCTGAGGCGCTTTCTGCAAAGGAAGAAGTGAAGACATTCTACCACTCAATTCCTTGGCTGTTCGGAGCTGCTCTGTGCCTTGGAGGCCTCAGGTTTTTTTTTTTTTAATTGTTGTTGTTTTTTAAATTTTATTGGATTATAGTTGGTTTGTGATGTTGTGTTGATTTCAAGCGTACAGCAAAGTGATTAAATTATACGTAAACATCCATTCACTCTTTTTCTGATTCTTTTCTCATATAGGTTATCACAGAATATTGACTGGAGTTCCCTGTGCTCTACAGTAGGTCCTAGTTGGTTACCTATCTTGTATACAGTAATATGTGTGTCTTCATCCCAAAGTCCTTATTTATCCCTCCCCTCTACCATGTTTCCCCCATGGTAATCATAGTTTTGTTCTCAATATCTTTAAGTCTGTTTCTGTTTTGTAAATAAGTTCATTTGTATCATTTGAAAAAATAAGATTACACATATGAATGAAATCATATGGTATTTTTCTTTCTCTGACAATTCACTTCGTATGATAATCCCTAGGTCTATCCGTGTTGCTGCAAATGGCATTATTTTGTTCTTTTTTTATGGCCGAGTAATATTCCCTTGTGTATACGTACCACATCTTTATTCATTCCTCTGTTGACGGACATTTAGGCTGCTTTCATGTCTTACTGGAGAAGACAATGGCACCCCACTCCAGGACTCGTGCCTGGAGAATCCCGTGGACGGAGGAGCCTGGCGGGCTGCAGTCCATGGGGTCGCTAAGGGTCGGACACGACTGAGGGACTTCACTTTCACGCGTTGGAGAAGGAAATGGCAACCCACTCCAGTGCTCTTGCCTGGAGAATCCCAGGGACGGGGGCGCCTGGTGGGCTGCAGTCTGTGGGGTCACAGAGTAGGACACGACTGACGCGACTCAGCAGCAGGTCTTAGTTACTGTGAACAGTGCCACAACAAACATGAGATGCGTGCATCTTTTCTAATTATGTGTTTTTATGGATATGTAGTTTTTAAAGGAACCGCCATACTTGTTCTCCATAGTGGCTGTACCAATTTACATTCCCACCAACAATGTAAGAGGGTTCCCTTTTCTCCACTTTATCAGCATTTATCGTTTGTAGATTTTTTTTTGATGATGGCAATCTGAATTGTATGAGATGATACTTCACTACAGCTTTGATTTGTATTTCTCTGATATTTAGTGATGATGAGCATCTTTTCATGTGATTTGGGGCCGTCTGTGTGTCTTCTTTTGAGAAATGTCTATTTAGATCTTCTGTTCATTATTTTTGCTTGAGTTGTTTATGTTTTGGCAAAGAGCTGCATGAGCTATGTATGTTTTGGAAATTAATCCCTTGTTGGTCGCTTCATTTGCAGTTATTTTGTCCCATTCCGTGGGCTGTCTTTTCATTTTGTTTATGGTTTCCTTTGCTGTGCAGAAGCTTTCAGGGTCAATTAGGTCAGAGACCTCAAGTTGAAATGGATCTCAGCCTCAAGTTCACCTCAAGGTGGGTTTACCTTGTTTTTCTAAGTTGAGAGTATTGCCCAAAGCTTCCCTGAGGTGGTAAGGGGCACAGCCCGGGGGGGGCTTCATTTTCCATAGCCTGGACCATTCTGCTTTCAGCTCCTGCTCATTGGGGAATTGTCTGAGCTTATGGAAAGCGCCCAGAACGTGAACATCCACCAAACTAGAACACGAGCTTCTGTAGTTCCAGTAGTTCCTGAAAGAATAGCAAAGGCCATAACAGCCACAGATTAAGAAGTTTGTGAGCCTGGAATAACCAAGGAGAATGAAGGTACGATTTTGTGGGGAAATCTCCCTAGAGGAAAGTAGACAGTGTATGCGTTGTGGGGAAAAGGGTGATACTTTGCATCAAAAAACAATTCAAAATTTGATCACATCCTGAAACACAGAGCGCATGATGCCCTGTGAGAGTCACCTGCATGGACTTGGACTGGATTGACTAAAATACTAAAAAGAAAAAAAAAACCCATGCCACGTTTATTCTGTCATTTGAAATAGCTTTGTTTACTGATATTTCATTAACTCAACAAATACTTTTTGAGTACCCTCTAGGTGCTGGATCTGCATATATGGTGCAGAGGGGTGGGAGGGGAGGCAGACATAAGGAAGAAAAATGCCAGAGGCCGCTTGACCTTCAGGTAGAATTGAAGTCAGGACCCTGCTCCTTGGGCTTCCCTGGTGACTCAGGGGCAAGGAATCCACCTGCAAAGCAGGAGACCACTTGCAATGCAGGAGACACTGGTTTGATCCCTGGGTCAGGAAGATCTCCTCGAGAAGGAAATGGCAACCCATTCCAATATTCTTGCCTGGGAAACCTCATGGACAGAGGAGCCTGCTGAGCTACTGTCCATGGGCTGGCAAAGAATTGGACGCAACTTACCAACTAAACCACCCCCCACCCCCACCTGCTAGTTGGGAAGTCTGGATTTCAGAACTCAGGTTCGGGTTTACAAATCTAGGAGCTGATACATGACACTTAAAACCAGGAGAATGAATGAGAGCCCCTAGATAGAAGAGAGGATAGGAAATCCAGGTCTAGTTACTAAGAAATATTGACATTTCAAGTGGGGTGGAATAGGAGGAGCTGACAAGGAGCTCAGGAAGAAGCAGACCAAGACCTTGGAGGCCAGCTAGGAGCAGGGGTTTCAGGGAAGCCAAGAGAGAGACAGCGTCAGGAAGGGAAGGGCGCCTTATGTGGCATCTGCTGCTGGGAGGGAAACGAGAGCATGACAACAGCGGCAACAGCAAGGGTCCCTGGGTGTGGTGGCATGGCGCCCTTGGTTAGCTGTTGGGGGACGGTGCTAAGTCAGGGTCGGGTGGGGCCGACTAGCAAGTGCAGGGGTGAGGCCAGGGCATGAAATGTGCTCTTTTGGAAAGTCTGGCCAAAATAGGAAGCCAAGGAACTGAGTGATATGTAGAAGGGGAAGTGGTTGGATCCAGAAGGCTTTGGCTTTGATGTTCAGATAGAACCTGCCCACCTTCACCGTGTTTCCTCTTCTGGAGTTCCTCTTCTGGCAAATTCCTGCTCGTTCTGTGAGATCCAGATTTAAGTGTCCCGTTGCCGGTCTGACATTTATTCTGGGGCCAGTTAGATGTCTGTTTTAGGGCGCTGGGACATTCCATGACACATTGCCTTAAGACCTGTGTCTTACCGCATGCCATGGAGGGCCTCCCTGTCTCTCCTAAACTTGTGTGGTTAAAGCCACGTGCCATGGAAGGCCCCTGTCTCTCTTAAACTTGGACAGAAGCATGGACTGTGACTTCTCCTTTGTATCATTAGTGCTGGTAGTTGCTCAGATCGTGACTCCAGGACGAGGCTAATTAAATGGCAGATATATAAGTAAATGAATGACTAAATTGTCAGTTTGAAGGCAGTTTGAGTGGCAATTTTATCTCATGAATGGGAAAACAGAAGCACAGAGCAATTTGGAGTTCGGTTATTTCGGGAATTAGGCTTCCCTGGTGGCTGAGACGGTAAAACGTCTGCCTGCAGTTTGGGAGACCTGGGTTAGATTCCTGGGCTGGGATGATCCCCTGGAGAAGGGGATAGCAACCCACTCCAGTATTCTTGCCTGGAGAATCCCATGGACAGAGGAGCCTGGTGGTCTACGGGCCCTGAGGTCGCTTAGGAGGAGCTCTGGAAACCACTGAATCTCAGTTCCTGCCAGGTTAGCTCTCTAGAGCTGCACTGGCAGCCCCATAAGGTACCTTGGGCTGAAACCCTTGCAGTCATATCGTCTCAAGCTTCACCCCAGAGGCACAGACCTTCATCTGTGAGTGGGTAGGTTGGGGAGGGGGCTTGGCTTCCTGCTGATGAGCGTCCTGGGCTGTGGGCTAGGAAAACCGAAGCCAAGGGTACCACAAGATGTCACTGTTGATCCTCAGTTAAAGAAAAACGGATCCAGGGGCAGGGACTAAAGAAACACTTCAAAAACACTTACTTTGCAGATGAAGAAACTGAGGCAGGGAGAAGAAACACAATTTAACTACGATCATGTAACGTGTTTGTTACATGTTAGTTACATGTGCAGAGCACTTAGGAGAATTCAAGTCCCTTATCTTTTGAACCAACATGACCGCCTGCCTCCAAAACCCTCCAGCCACACTCGGAGAGGATGGCCGACCTGTATCTACAATCACTCCCTCAAGACAAAAGCTCTAACTTGGAAATAGAATAGAGAGAAAAAAAAAAATGGAGGAAAGTAAAGAACGGCAGAAACAAACCCTTCGCCTCCCCGTATGCCTCCCGCAAAGCGTCCAGCTTGGATGCCGCAGCCACGGTGAGTGTGGCCCGCAGGGCCTCCATCTGCCTGGGGTTTGAATGGCTGAATAGAGAAAGATCAGGGAATGGATTTCACCCTTTTTACCACTTCGACTTGAAAGGAGTCTGGTTCCCAAGGAAAACAAGAAGCCACGTTGCTTCAGCAAAGAATCGGCTGAAACCTAAGTAGGAACCAGATAAAAACATTTGGCAATTAGCAGAAGGAAGGTAAGTTTCTGGGCTCTGTGTTTGGAGAATGAGGCGCTGTGGCAGAAGAGCTTTTGTGAGCAGCAACCTCTAGACCCTGCGTTTATCCCGGTGTCTGGAAAGAGCGTGTAGCCTGGACGACGCGTCTTGGGGGAGGGCTCTGTGCCCACCGGGGTCTCGGGAGCTGTCCCTGCCCCTTGCGCCTGGGCTCCCCCCACCGGCCCTGTCTTCTTCCCCTGTGGCTTCCACTGGAGTCACCTTTTATTGCCTCCCAGGTGACTTTTCTTTTTCTTTCTTTCTTTTGTTTTACTTCAGACAATAATATTAATATGAAAGAAGAGAAAGTGAAGTCGCTCAGTCGTGTCCGACTCTTTGCAGCCCCATGGACTGTAGCCCACCAGGCTCCTCTGTGCATGGGATTCTTCAGTCAAGAATACTGGAGTGGGTTGCCATTTCTTCTCCAGGAGATCTTCCTAACCCAGGGATCAAACCGGGGCCTCCTGTATTGCAGGCAGATGCTTTCCCATCTGAGCCACCGGGGGAGCCCAATATTATATTAATATGAGTTCATTATAAAAATTCAGATACCAAGTAGCAGACAGAAGAGAATAGAAGGATCTGTTACTCCTCCGTTCAGAAATCGTCACCGTGAGACTTCGCTGGTGGTCCAGTGGTTAAGGCTCCACGCTCCCAATTCAGGGGGCCTGGGTTCCATCTATGGTCAGGGAACTGGATCCCATATGCTGCAACTAGAGATTCCACGTTCTGCTGCAACTGAGATCCTGTGCAGCCAAATAAACTTTAAAAAAAAAAAAAGGAAAGAAATCTTTGCTTTTAACCTATTGCCCGTAAGTCAGGCAGTTGGCCAGTGGAGCCCCTGAGGTGTGCCCATGGCAGTGTGTTTAGAGCTGGGAAACAACACACACCCATCTGGCCTCTGCCAGAGCTTCCATTATAGTTTCGGAGACAGGTAATCAACTTTAAAAAGAAGTAAAATACATAGTGTCAGACCAGTAAGTGCTATGAGGACAAAGAAACAAAAGAAAGGAATGGAGACTTTCTTGGTGGTGAGGTGATGACTTGAAGTGGGATATTCAGAAAGTGCCATTTGACCGAGGCCCTGAAGCCAATGAGGGAGCAAACCGTGTGGACATCTGAAGAAAGGCTTTTCCCCCCTCTTCTCTTTCTTGTGTGTTTATAGTAATGCAATTACACTTAAGCAATGTCTGACGACATCCTTGATGTTAAAAATATGAAACAGTATGGAAACATACAGATGATAAGGGAACATCTTTCTTACCACCCATCGCCTCCTCATCTCCCCAGTAAACAGGTTGACCACAGTGTAGTCCCTTGCTGAACTTGGTCTCTGCATCACCTGTATTCATTTCTGTGTATCTCACCCATGCATTTCATTTCATTCTCTTTACCACATAAATGACTTTATCCTCTGAGAAGGGGATGCCCTTCTATTTTTCGCAGTCTTTTCTAAATATTTTCTATACTTCAGAAATATAGGAAGCTGTGTTCATGCTCAGTTGCTCAGTCGTGTCTGACTCTTTGTGACCTTGTGGACTGTATGTGGTCCTCTAGACTCCTCTGTCCATGGAATTTTCCAGACAAGAATACTGGAATGGGTTGCCATTACCTACTCCAGGGGATCTTCCTGATCCAGGGATTGATTGAACCCAGTCTCTCGTATCTGTGGCATTGGCAGGAGGGTTCTTTACCACTGAGCCTCTGGGGGCTTCGTATAAAAATGAAGGAGGTACATTTCATTGCTAAATGAGGTTGGATGTTTCACTTCCTCCCACCAGCGATTAACCTAGTATTCATTGCACTGTATTGTAATACTTTGTTTCTGCCTGGTCAGTCAGTTCTTCGTGGTCAGGGATTGTGTCTTCCCTGTCTTGCATTTCCAGCTCCTGGCACAACGCTGAGTGCATGGTGGGTGTTCTGTAAGTGAATGGGCAACTAATGCCGCTTTCCGATATGCCCGTACCAGGCCTTTCCAACAGGCTGAGATCAGTGCTATGGTCTTTCCTGATGGGAGGCATTTACTACCCATTGAATAATCTGTGTCACAATTGGATATGACCACTCTGGCATGGCAACCGGGGCGCCTGGGGTCAGGACCTTCAAATCCAACAGTCCAGTGTTAGCTATGAGACCAGTTAGCTTTCACTGCCCTTGCTGAAAGGAAATGGACATTTAACGAGCGCACAAGTGCGCCAAGCACGTTACAAAACACTTCTCATTCAAGACACAGAAAGAACTCAGTGAGGTCAATATTATTTTGCAGATCTGAGGAAACCAAGAATCAAAGGGATTAATATGAGTATTATGTGGGTCCACTCACATACCACCATGCAGACTGATCTTAACATTTCCCCACATTTATTTTATTTTTTTAAATTTTATTTTTATTTTATTTCTTAACACCAAAACCATTTTGTATTGGGGTATATCCAATTAACAATGTTGGGACTCCGCTCAATGTTTTGTGCCAGGCTGGATGGGAGGGGGGACTTGGGGGAGAATGGATGCACCTATATGTGTGGTTGAGTCCCTTCGCTGTTCACCTCTCTACATTTATTTTAAATTGTTTTTTCCATAAGTAAACCATTATGTCCAATATACTCTGGAGGACCACGTTCGCACATTTAATGACCAAGCCTGGATGGAGCATTTTAAAAGCCACTTATACAACTTTGTCACTTAGCAGACTTCATTCTTTTTTATTTATTTTGTGATGGATGTTAACTAGATTTATTGCTTTGGTAAGTTTGAAATATACAGTCATCCCTGTATATCCACAGGAGTTGGTTCTAGAACTCCCCTCACATACAAAAATCCATGGATGCTACCAGTCTTTCCTATAAAATGGCATACTATTTGCATACAATGTACCCACATCTTCCCATATACTTTATTAATATTGTTGCAGACCTTAACTGATCCTAGGCCTTGAGGAAAGAGGCCCTATAGATGCAGAAAGGAACGAAGCAAGGTCCCAAACCAGAAAGAAGCTCCCTTTGCAGGGGGAGAGGCGAGGCAGATGCAGAAGATTTTAGAGTTGGGAAACTGAGACTTGGGAAGGAATGCTGACTCTTGCAAGAGACACAGTCAGGTCTAGAGCCCGGGGGCCCTGTGCAGGCGACCCCTGGAGCCCCAGGAGACCCCTCCAGCAGTCCCTGCCCAGCTGCAGAGGGCGGTCCCTGAGAGGGGACATCTGCTCTGTAAGAGGAGCCGGACACACGGGAGAGCTGGGTCTGACACCACCAAGCAGAACCTGAGTGGGTGGTGTTTTTTTTTTTTTTTCTTTCTCCCTCCACTAACCAACTTTTTGCTGCAAAGAATAAAATTCTCTTCTGGTGACACACATTTCCTGTCAGGATGAGGCACACCCAGCCGGTGGAAACCACCCAGATTAAACGAAGAAAAATCCTTTTAATTCCTCTAGGTACACACTTTTGGGTCCACTGGATTGTTGCCATTTTCCCAGGGGCTACACCAGAGGTGGATTTGAGGAACGGTGAATCAGAACAATACACCAAGAAGGGTAACAAGTACAGTGACCTTAAATCATCCACCGTTTACTATCTCCCATTAAATTCCTGAGTTCTGTAAAAGCAGTACATTCTCACAGAAAGCTCAGAAGAATGATAGAAATCTGTGTGCTCTTTTATTTTTTATATAAAAACAAAACCCAAATCTATAATTTTCAGTCCCAACAAACACTGTTAACATTCTGATGTGTACAGAATGACATTTATATGCATTTTACATCCTGCTCTGTTCCCATAACTTTATATGGTAAACGTATCCTGTACCCTGTACAACATAATTAAAGATGATATGCAACATCCTGCTGTGCGCTTGCCTTATGGTTTAGGCGGTCAACGTCGTTTTGGACACTCAAACTCCCACTCCCCCACCCCCACCAATTTTTGGTTACTATGTTACGGCAACTGTGAGCAGACTCCTGACTTATTAAGAGACATTACTGATATCTTTTATTATCTTATTCCCTCATCTTAAGATTCCAGTGTAGGCATTACAGTGTTTTAGAAATGAAAGGACTGGGGTCCAAGGAGGGTAAGGAATTGTCCCAAAGGCAGAGACAGGTTTGGAGCCCAGGGCCTGCTAACTCCCGAGCCAGCCCTGCCTAGTATCACATCTTGGGGATGCTGGCCTCTGTGTTTGCCGTGTTGAGTCTTCTGTCCTCACAGAGCATCGGTGCCTATGATGGAAGAATGTTCTGGTTCTCTCCTTTAATCCTCATCTTAACCCTCATCTCTCTCCCTTCATGTTCCCACGGACACCTTGAACCCTTAGTCAGACGGAAGGCTTTCCAACGAGACACTCTCCATCGGAAAGCACCCCGGCCGCTGAGCTGCTGGCCTTGACGGTTCCTCCCGCCTCGCTCCCAGCTGATCTCAGACGGGCAGGCCGGAGGCTAATCACGTCTCACATTGTGACGCGGACTCCTGACATTCTCCCGAAAGCCTCGTGGCTGTTTGTGCCCCTTTCAGACTCCCGTTTGGATTCTGAATGGTTTTCAACGTCTAAGGTGCCCTCACCAACTCAGCAACATTTTAAAGAGAATTCTAAACTTAAAAAAAAAAAAAATCAAGCTCAAACCAGACTTGTGTGTATATACCCAGCAGTCCAATCGACATGGTTTCTCAGATGTTTGGAAACTTACGGGGTTCAAATCCGAATTCTTGGGGTTCTCCTCTCAAGCCTGTCTCCTGTAGGTGGTGTTGGCTGTCTAGCCAGTAACCCTTCGGGGCTTTCTCCTTACCTGACAGAACCTTGACTTTGTTCAGGGATGACGTGCCCAGGCCGGGGAGTGAACCACCCCGGGGCTGAGCCCTTCACAGCCATCTCAGAGCCAGCACTGGGCAGTCTTGCTCCTGGCTGCCAACAAGGCATGCCAGCGAGATTAAAGGGTGTCTGTATACGCCAATAAAAATTAAAAAAAATACCCCAATAATAGTAATAAAAACAAAATAATAACAAATATTAAGATTTTATAAAATGATATCATATAATAACTATTAAAATAATATTTAATAAAGATGAAAATAGTAATAGATAAATAATAATCTATTTCTAAATACTAATAGAAAGGAAATCATCCAGAGAATTTCTAGACACACAGTCTCTGTGAGCTGAAAGGGCAGCTGTATTAGGCCTTTCCTACACAGCACTTCGGTTCATCTTGCCTCACCTCTTACTCTGGCCATCTCTGGGTCCATCAGTTACTTGCAAGATTCTACCAGCTTCCTTCTGCCCTGGGGGATCCCATCTACCCAACCACAACCCAATCCTAGATGCCAGTCATCTCTCAAGCGAATGGCTTCACCGGCTCCTGAACTGATCTCCTTTCTCCAGCCCCTGCCCCTTCTCCCATGTATTCTCCGTGTCACAGCCAGAGTGAGCTGTTAAAAATATCGGAATCATGCGGATTCCCTGCTTCAAAACTTTCAAAGAACCTGCATTAGACACCTTTTAAGTTAATTAACTATTTTAGGTCGGGGTTAGGTCTCCATTGCGGGCTTTCTCTGGTTGCGCTGAGCGGGGGCTCTTCTTCGTTTTGGGGTTCCAGCTTTTCACTGTGGTGGCTTCTCTTGTTGCAGGGCACAGGCCCTAGACATGTGGGCTTCAGTAGCTGCAGGACCTGGGCTCAGTAGTTGAGGTGTGCGGGCTCTAGAGCGTAGGCTTAGCAGTTATGGCGAACAGTTTGACATGCTGCCCTTCAGCACGTCAGATCTTCCGAGACCAGAGATCGAACCCATGTCCCCTGGACTGGCAGGTGGATCCTTATCCACTGCACCAGCAGGGAAGTCTTGCATTGAATTTTGAGTAAAGTCCAAGCTTCTTACCATAATCTGCAAGACCTCGAATGACCCGCTCAACCTGTCCACAACTCCATCCTTTGCTTGATCTCAGTTTGCTCTTGTCCAGATGGCCCTCCTCAAGGTCTTATGTGTTTGGAGCCTTCAAGTGCAGATCCTTCTGCATGGTTCACTCCTCGCCTAGTGCTCTGAATGGCTGGGTCCTTTCTGTCAGCCAGATGTCAGTTTTCACGTCTCCTTTCTTAGAGGAGCTCTCCTTACCACCTAGGGTTAAGCAAGTCCCCACTCTTCTCTTTTTCTGGCTGCTCTGGGTCTTCAGTGCTGCATGCAGGCCCTCTCCAGGTGTGGCACGTGGGAGCCACTCTCTGTTTTGGGACACGGGCTTCTCTCCGTGCTGGTCTCTCTTCCTTCAGAGCCCAGGCTGCTCTAGCGTGCTGGCCCAGCTGCCCCGCATCATGTGAGATCTTCCCAGACCAGGGGTTGAACTGGCATCCCCCTCCTTGGCAGGCGGACTCCTAACTACCAGGGAAGTCCCCCATTATTCTTTATCCTACATCTCGGTTGTTTTCTCCATAGCTCTCTAGTATGTTGTTATTGCATACTTATCTTTTGTTCACTCTTAAATTGCTTATCTCCCCAGTCAGGTTAGAGTCTTTTCTAGCAAAGGCCAGGATTTTACTCTTCAGTATTTACATAGTCCTTGCACTATGCCTGCCTGAGAATATATTTTCAATAAATATTTCCTGAGTGAATGAATAAGTTGTGATAATTAGTATCAGTTGCCATTGAATGAGGTCCTTACTTGGGTGTTCAAATCCTACTCTGTCACTGATTAGCTTTGAGAGCTTAGACAAGTGTCTTAACTTCTCTCTACCTCAGTTTTCCCATCTTAACTGGGGATAATAATAGTACCTAGTTGAGCTGTCAAAAGAATTAAATTATTTATTATTATATTCAAAGTGAAGTGAAGTCACTCAGTCGTGTCCGACTCTTTGCGACCCCATGGACTGTAGCTCACCAGGCTCCTCTGTCCATGGGATTTTCCAGGCAAGAATACTGGAGTGGGTTGCCATTTAGTGTCTGGCAAAATGTAAGTGTTATATGAATGCTTTTTTTTTTTTTAGTTGCTAAGTCATGTCCAACTCTTTGTGACCCCATGGACTATAAGCCTGCCAGGCTCCTCTGTCCATGGGATTCTCCAGGCAAGAATACTGAAGTGGGTTGCCATTTCCTTCTCCAAATGATTGCCTGGTCCTTTTATCTCTGCCAGGAAACTGAGGCTCAGGAAGACTAGAGGTATATAGCCAGTAATTGGCAGTCTGGAATTCCAACCAGCTGGAAGTGCAAATTAACAAAGACATCTCTACTTTAGTGGAGGTGCAATAATGAAATTTTTTGAGGGGAAAGTTATTGATGGACATTATTTAAAGTGTCTGCCAATCATGCAATCCTTTTGCCAATTGTTTGCTTCTAAATGCTTTTGAAAGCATCATCAAATGGCGCTTTTTTGAAGGATAGTCACGTAAAATGGGAACAAATAATGGTTTAATGTAATTACATTTAAAAAGTTCTATGGTGCATGATTGTGAAATTTGTGGGTGGACAAATATCATGGGAAGGCAAGTGGAATGCTGTGAAAGCATTTGTAGATGCAGAGCAATCTGTGCTGCGTCACTTCCCACTCACTTTCTTTAATATTTATTTTTTATTTGGCTGCACTGGTCTTAGTTGCAGCTCTTTTAATTGTGGCATGTGGGATCTAGTTCCCTGAATAGGGATTGAACCCTGGCCGCTGGCATTGGGAACATGAGGTTTTAGCTACTGGACCACTAAAGAAGTCCATTCCACCCCCATTCACTTTCTAACCCTCTCCAACCTCCGCTGAAACTGCTCCCAAACATCACCAGTAATTTTCCAGTTTCCAAATCCAATAGGAGCTTTCTGGACCTTGGATTACTGATTAATGGAGGCAGTTGATGCTATTAACCAACAGCAACCCTAAGCCTCAGCGTCGTCGCTCCTACCACCTTCCTGATTCTCTGATGTCTCCTGCTGTTTGAGCCACCTTGCTCCCTTTATATCTTGGCATCATCACTGAGTTCAGCTTCTGGCCCCCTTTCCCTCCCTTTCCCTGTCCTGGGAGAACACCCCTTGAGATTACTGCATCAACTCTTACTGCAACCTACATCCCTAACCAGAACTTCTGACATTTTAGTTCGGACTCAAGTGCTGGCCATTTTTCTGAAGAACTGACATTTCAGAGCCTGGAACTCTCAGATCTGACCTTTTCTTTTCCCATAATGGTTGCTGCTGTGAACTCTTGTCCTCTTTCCCCAGGCATCTTATTGCAGCATCCGGCCTCATCTCTTTATCCCTACTCTCACCTCTAACCCTTTCCCAACACTCCTGTGGGGTACTTTCTAAAATGCTTAAATCTGAGGTTCCACTTCTGATAATGCAGAGTTGACCCCGTAAGAACAAGTTTTCCATAAATAACAACTATAAGCTATAGAAAAAAATAGAAGAACCAATCACAGGGAAGCACTTAAAGAGTAACCAAAAGCAGACTTGGTGGACAAGAGTCACGCTTGGAAGAATGAAATGTCGTGAGTTTTGCATTTTTTATGGATTTTTGCCTGAGAGAAAACTCCCTCAGTACTCCACTGGGCAGCTAAAACTCAGACAGAAACATACATTCTCAGCAGTTGGAAGAACCGGAGGAAAGCTTTTGGGTAACCCTAGCACCTGTAAATTGGTGGGGAGTTGGGGCGGGGAGACCTGAGAAAGGAGAAAGCAACTTCAGAGCTCATCATGTAGTGATCCACATCTATCACTTTCGGATCCTGTTACTTCTAAAAATATTTACTCTTCTTATTCCTTATTACAAAAGTAATGCATAGGAGATTTAGAAGATAGAGGGGGAACAAAGGTAAAAATAATTCATTATTCAGTAGTGACTCACTGAATACCAATTACATGCCAAGAACTATCCTGGGTCCTGGGAACACAACCCTAAAAAAAAAAAAAATCTTTGCACTCACCGTAGTAGGTGAGTCACACAAGACGAAAATAAACAAATAGATGTGTAATCTAATACCCAAGGTGGGAATTACAAAAAGGTAAAATAGTGTTTCTGGACAAGATAGAGCAAGAGAGAGAATATGTAGAATGCTGGAAGTGGGTACTTACAGGAAAAATTTTTTAATTGAATAATTTTTAGCTCATACTTTAGGAATGACCTTCAAGTAGCAAAGGTTAAAGATATACATATTTTTCATTTAGGCACTTCATTTATTGTTAACTGTGTTCTATTTTTTACCAGTAAAAGGTTAAAATATATCCTACCAAGTTTCAGTCTATGACTGGATTTCTCTATGGAGCCAAACAATTTTTGATCAATTTTTTAAAACCCTGAATTGACTCCTTGTTTTGCAGTTGTTTAGAGTACGAATTTATGTCTCTGTCATTGAGAGATGGCACAAGGCATTATTACTATCAGAGAACTGTTATGAAAAGTGATCTTCCACATCTGTCATCTCCCTTTAGTGTAATGAGACAATGTCATTATCTGCTGATGAAATACTGTTCTATGAAACCTTGCCCTGTTGTGCAATTTCTGCAGATCTTATAGGGGCAATCTGAGCTCCAGTGATATTAATTACTATTCCATCTCTCCATTTACCTCAGTAATTAATCATGTATTATAATGATCTTCTCTATTTCCTGCGGGTTATATAAAAGTTACCTTTGAGACTAACTTAAACCAGTCAAATTTAGGGGTAATTTTTTAGTTGGACGTGCATGTTATTGGAGAAGCCTGTATTCAGATTCCAGTTTGAAGAGCAAATACATGAATACACCCAGTGCGCAGCGCACTATGGATATAAATGCAATCTTGCCTTTTGGCAGACCTGAACTAGATTATTCACTTTATTTTTTCATGTTCACCTTTTATTTTGTAAATGTTGCTTTTACTTTACTTGCGGTACAGGGTCTGTGACTGCGCGTGTGTGTGTGTGTGGCTGTGCTGAGTGCTCCCCGTGGCACGCAGGCCCACTAGTCACGGTGTGTAGGTTTCTAAGCACATGGGGCTTAGGTGCCCTGTGGTGTGTCGTTCCGAACCGGAGTCCCCTGCACTGGAAGGTGGATTCCTAGCTAGTAGACCACCAGGGAAGTCTCTCTTTATGTTTACTTCTTAAATGACTACTCTGTATTAGGTTTCGTCAATGGTTGAAGAGGGAAAAGCATTAGAGACACATAACACACAGACCAGGGAGCAGACAGTCCTCAGCATGGAGTGATGGGATGAGCTTCAGATGAGAGCAGGGTACATGACTGGCACGATATCCCGACATCGAGGAGGCTACTGCAGACTGTTCTCTAGAAAGGGCTCTGATGTCGCTAACACGGAAGAGGCGAGTCCTTGACTGCCACTGCCTATGTAGGTGCCCCCAGTCACACCGCCCTGCATCCCAGTATCTGAGCTGTCCTTCATGCCTATCGGTCTGACTCTAACTACCTCTGTGGTGGGTGAAGTCATTTCTCCTCTCTGAGCCTCTTTCTCCCTCTGAAGATGGATGGAGTGGAACAAGATAAGAATCATGCGTGTATGTGTTCAGTCGAGTCAGTCCTGTCCAACTCTTTGTGACCCCATGGACTATAGCCCACCGCCAGGCTCCTCTGTCCATGGGATTCTCCAGGCAAGAATACTGGAGTGGGTAGCCTTTCCCTTCTCCAGGGGATCTTCCTGACCCAGGGATTGAACCTGGGTCTCCTGCAGCTCCTTTATTGGCAGGCGGATTCTTCACGCACTGAACCCCCTGGGACGGCCCAGATGAGAGTCAGGTAGCTTCTGGTTGGTGTATGGTGGCCTTCTCCCCTGCTCACGCCCATCCTTACAACCCCAAGGAACATTCCCAAACACTGAGCCTCACCATTTGCACTAGGGATCAGCCCAGAGTTATCAGGGTCAGTGGGAGAGAGAGAGATGTCCTCAGGAAAGTCAGCCTGTCTTCTTCTTGTTCCTGAAACAGGGGTGCCAGTGTTGCAGAAACTCATCCTCGAGAAGCCAAGCACCACACTGGGAGAACTGAAGAACTCAGGTTTATTATGCTGGTGGGCCCAGATGAGTTGAGCTCTGGGCCCAAGCTCTGAGCCCCAAGCAAAAGGGTTACAGAGCTTTTATACATGGACAGGCATGATTAAACAGGTTTGCAGGTTTCAGGGGCTAGGACGATTGCAAAGCAGGACAAGGGTGAGTGAGATAAGCTCCAGTTGCTAGTATTGTTAGTCCCCACTTTCTGTGACCTATGTGATCTAGGCTGTGCAAGGAGCAAGCTGAATTATAGAGGCAGAAGGAGAAGAAGGTAAAATTTTAACTTTTCCTCTCCACCTGTAGGCTTCTTTCAGCTGTGCTATTGAGTCTCAGGCTGTGACCTTGGGTAGGCCCCTGCGGGCCATATGTAGGAAGATTGGGCAAACACAAGCCAGGTGGGCTGGCCTGGGTTCAGCCTCAGAACCAGGAGACTTGGGCTTCAGAGCTGACCCAGACACGAAACGGTGCGTGTCCCAGGGGAAGTCACTTAACTCCAATCTTGTCGCCCCATCTGTACAGCAGGGATGAAAAACTCCCATGCTAGTAATTCAGGATTGTCTGAAGACCAAAATGAGGAAGCGCAGTCAGTAAACATCTTTTTTTATTTCTTGATATAATGATAATATAAACCTTATGGTGACACTAGTGGTAAAGAACCCACCTGCCAATGCAGGAAACATAAGATATACAGGTTTGATCTCCAGGGTGAGATCTCTTGGAGGAGGAAATGGCAACCCACTCCAGTATTCTTGCCTGGAGAATCCCATGGACAGAGGAGCCAGGTGAGCTACAGTCCATAGGGTCACAAAGAGTCGGACACGGCTTAGCACTCACACACATTTATGAACCCTTTGGGGATGTTGTTAAAATGAAAATTCTTATTCAGCAGATTCCAGGTAGGATCCCCCCCAGCCCCCTAATTCTGCATTTCTAACAAGATTTTCAGGGTGAGGCAGACTGATACTGATGCTTCTGTTCAAGGGGAATGTAAACCATTAGACTCTTTGAAAATGAAAATCATGATAAATTATCTAAATTCCACCACCCTAACATTACTTTCACTTCTTCTATTTTTCAAGTAACAGTACATCTTAAAATATTTCCCATATTTCTACAAATTACACAGACTGCAAAGTTATTATAATTATTGTTTTTAAATAGTTGCACAGTATTTCACAGAGCTGAAATAGCATCACTTACCCAACTGCTTCCCTAACACTGGGCATGAAATTGCATGGGTTGTTTGCCTTTGTGTATGATCAGACCAGTGAGTCTTCTGGGAGTGCTAGCAAGGGAAGCAGTGTGCTCCTGGGACAGCTGGAGGGCGCTGGTTGTTTCCTCCAGTCCCTCCCTAGGATTAATCTGTAGGATTACTCACGTGGCTCAGTGGTGAGGAATTCTCCTGCTAAGCAGAAGACTCAGGTTTGATCCCTGGATTGGAAACATCCCCTGGAAATGGTAACCCACTTCAGTATTCATGCCTGGGAAATCACAGGTCAGAGGGGCCTGGTGGGCTACATACAGTCCATGGGGTCGCAAACAGTTGGACACAGCTTAGTGACTAAACAGCAACAAACTGGCTCAAGACTATGAACATCTTCATAAACTCTTGCTACTTTTGACACATTTTCCTAAAGACCAACAAAATGATAGATATGCATGTATTTATAGTGATCATACATGTCCCCCTTGCACACTCTTGGTGGAAATGTAAAATGACGCACTATGCTGGAAGAGAACATGGAATTTCCTCAAAAAATAAAAGTAGAGGGACTTCCCTGGTGGTCCTGTGGTTAAGAATCCTCCTTGCAATGCAGAGGACTCGGGTTCAACTCCTGGTTGGGGAACTAACAACCCATGTGACTCGGGGCAACTAAGCTCCTGGACTGCAACTACGGACCCCACACCCCACAACTAGGGAGTCCACGTGCCTCAAATGAAAGATTCTGCAGGATACAAAGAAAGATGATCCCACGGACCAAAGCAAAGACCTGACGCAGCCAGATGAATAAATTTAAAAAATAAAATACAGACAGAACTTCCATATGATATAGCAGTCCCACTTCTGGGCAGTTATTCAAAAGAATTGAAATCAGGATCTCAAAGGATATTTGCATACTTATGCTCATGGCAACATTACACACAATAGTCAAACTGTGGAAACAATCTAAGTGTTCATTGATGGATGAATGGATAAAGTAAATATTGTGTGTCCCACTCTTTCTGACCCCATGGATTGCAGCCCACCAGGCTCCTCCGTCCATGGACTTCTCCGTATCTGTTGTTAAAAATACTATTTGTTGCTGTTTAGTTGTTAAGTCATGTTCAGCTCTTTTGTGACCCCATGGACTATAGCCCTCCAGGCTCCTCTGTCCATGGGATTTCCCAGGCAAGAATACTGGAGTGGGGTGCCATGCCCTCCTCCAGGGGATCTTCCTGACTCAGGGATTGAACCCACCTCTCCTGCATTGGTAGGCAGATTCTTTATCACTGGGCATCCTGAGAAGGCCCTAACAATACTATACTGTATCCTTTAAACTAGTTAAGAAGGTAGATCTCATGTTGGGTTCTTACCACAATAAGAAAATATATTTCCCTAGAGAAATATATTTTAAAATGATAATTACTAAATACCAATGGCAACTACTTGTTATAAAAATATCTTAAAAGATTATGCATGAAAATTATAATAATTGAGGAACCACTTGGTATGGTAGTGGTGTGTGTGGCTGGCGTGTAAATGCCTGGGAGCTCAGTCCAGGAAACACAGATGCAGTGAGTGTGGACAGGTGATTGCAGTTACCTGGTGAAAGAGAAGCTGAGTTGATCCCTTTTTTGTTTATATTTTGGTGGATAGTGCTTCTTTTAGGTTTTCTTACCTATGATCGTGCAAATTGACACTGGACAGTTATCTCTTAATCCATGTAATAGATGAGAGCAGAGAGAGGAGAAGGAGCAAGGAGGAGGAAGTGGAAGAGGAGGAGAAACATCTAGAGGATTCTGGAGCTGGATCAAATGATAGCAGGAAAAGCTGTTTTGGAGATGAAATACCTAAACTTTGGAAATACCATTCATGCAGGGGTGTGAGCTCCCAGACACCTCAGTGAGTAATCTTCCTCTGTGCTGTTCTCTTCTGTATCTTGACAACACGGAAGCTGAAGCTTGAAATGGTTATATGGCTTGCTCACTCAACTCAGAAGTAGACCCAGAGTTAGCACACTGCTATCCCAGAACCCGCAGTCCAAGCACTTAACAACACCGATATACGTATTTCGTCCTTGGGGGAAGGGGAAGAAATGTCCAACTCAGGCTTGGGTGAGAGAAACAGTTTGGAATTAGCTGAGATCAGAAAAGAAGAAGCACCAGTCTGCGTCTTGATATTTTGTTTTCTTTACTGTCTTTCTAGAAAAAAACCATAGGTAGTGGCATCATGTGTGCTAATCTTTTTCTCCTTAGTCTTTCATATCTAGAGGCAGTTTAGTAGCTGGGCCGATGACACCAGGCCTGTTCCCTGCCCACCTGGCAGCTAGCCAGCTTGTCTCATTTCTTTAAAATTTCACAGAGGTTGTGGGCTGAGGGGAGGTAGGCGGTGGATCTGAAGTGGCTGAAAGGTTGGGTGAAGACTCTCATCCAAGTAGCCACAGATGGGAATTAGATAGAGTTACAGTTGCTAGGAAGTGGAAAATTGAGTAGACATGCCTGTGCCAAGGGAGAGGAGACCTCAGCCGAGAGATACTGTCAAAGTCAGGACATGGGCTGAGTCTACACAGAGGGGAGAATGGGAGCAGAGACAGACGGATTCTGGGGACTGTGGAGTATGTCTCCATGGGGTCTGAGCGCAGGTGGGTTGGGTTAAAGGTATGGCATCTTCTTCTTCTTTCTAATATTTCTTTCTTTATTTGGCTGCACCGGGCCTTGGTTGTGGCATATGGGATCTAGTTACCTATCCAGGAATCGAACCCAGGCCGCCCGCACTGGGAACTTGGAGTCTCAGCCATTGGACTACCCGTTGTTTTCGTTCAGTTGCTCAGTCACGTCCAACTCTTTGTGATCCCATGGACGGCAGCAGCCAGGCTTCCCTGTCCTTCACCATCTCCTGGAGTGTGCTCAAACTCTGGTCTGTTGAGTCTGGAGCTGGACCACCAGAGGCATCCCCGAAAGTACAGCATCTTTGTAGGAGGGGCAACTTCATGTCAGTGAAAGAAAAAGCTCCACGAATTGTGTAGACACTAGCTCCTCCGTCTGTAATTCGTGTATAGGTTCAGTAAACCTTAACTGATGAGCTCCTCTGTGCTCAGCACTGTTCCGGGCTCTGGGTAAACAAAGACCAGGAATATCCAGTTTCCGGCCTGGAAAGGGAGCCCCGGTCCCGATTCAGTAGAGAGAAACAGACATGAGTCATGGCTTCTCTCTTTATCTGCTTTTCCCTGAAAGAGTCCTGGTTGTCCTAAATGACTCTGCCTTGACATGCTATGCCTTTATAATAATATTTTATAATCAGTGGAAAACCAAAGAAATGCCTGGACGTTGCCTTTCGTTATGGGAACAGCTGGGCTTCTCTGATTAACACGGGCAAACACTGCACCATGTGGGCAAGGAGCTTCAGGGCCCAGGTTTCTCTGGAGGTGCCACTGCTTCTCTTTCCAGTATCAGCTGCACATTCTGACATTTGGGCATTTACACGGGTGACTGTGTGTGGCTAGGTACCTGAGTGACCAGCTCTCCAGGAGACTTGTGTTTAGGGGCTTCCTGGTTTTAGATTTGGGCTCCCCTGGTGGCTCAGATGGTAAAGAATCTGTCTGCAGTGCAGGAGACTCAGGTTCAATCCCTGGGTCGGGAAGATATCACCTGGAGAAAGGAAAGGCTACCCACTCCAGTATTCTTGCCTGGAGAATCCCATTGACGGAGAAGCCTGGAGGGCTACACTCCATGGGGTCGCTATGTGGCTAGTCACCTGAGTGACCAGTTCTCCAGGAGACTTGTGTTTAGAGGTTTCCTGGTTTTAGAAAGTGGCTCTTATTTTTCTCCAAGTTCTTCCTAACTTTTCAGACCAGTGACCTCCCTTGACTGCAGTTCCTTGGCTGGAAGGAGAAGACAATCTGCCAACCTGCCATTTTGCCTTTAATTCAATTTGACAACAAGCACTCTTAATAGTTTGATATTTGGTTGTGAGCTGATTTTGGTCAGAAGCCACCTATATCCTTTCTGTGCCAGCTGCAGGAGCAGACGATATTGTAGTTCTCTTCAAGGCAGCCTTTGACTGATTCTCCAACTGTTTGTCACACACCAAGATGAGCCAGGAGCTGTGCTGCGTGCCAAGTCACTTCAGTCATATCGGACTCTTTGAGACCCTATGGGCCATAGTCCACCAGGCTCCTGTGTCCATGGGATCCTCCAGGCAAGAATACTAGAATGGGTTGCCAGGCTCTCCTCCAGGGGATCTTCCCGACCTAGGGATTGAACCCCCATCTCTTATATCTCCTGCATTGGCAGGCGGGTTCTTTACTACTAGCACCACCTGGGAAGCCCATTCATGGTGTACAATACCTGTAAGATAGATGCAGTCAATGTCCTGATCCATCACGAATGCAGTGACAAACATTAAACAAGTAACTCCACAACTTTTAGTTAAATGCCATTAAGAAAGATACTGGGCTATTGGGAGTGTAAAAAGAGGCAGACCTGATCAGAAAGGGAGACAAGGAAGGCCTCTTTAAGAAAGAGATAATAATGCTGAGACCTTTTTGGAGGGGCCTACACAGGCCTGCAGGATCTTAGTTCCCCAACCAGGAATTGAACTTATGTCTCCTGTATTGGAAGTGTGGAATCTTAACCACTGGACTGCTGGAGAAGTCCAATAATGCTGAGATTTGAAGGAGCGGGCACTAGTCTGCCAAAGAGAGATTCCAGGCAGAAGGAACTTGTGCAGACTGTAAGCAGGAAAAAAGAGGGCGTCGCCTACAAACAGGTCTGCAGGCAAACGGAGCCACGGTGGCAGAGAGCGATACAAATGAAGTACGTCTGGGTGGTTCAGACCCAGACCCCCTGGGGCCTCGTAGCCCCTGGCAAAGAGTGTGAGTTTCATTCTGGTGACAGGGAAGTCACAGAAGGGCCGTGAGCAGGGAAAGAGGGTAATCTGTTTACAATAAAAAATATCTGTGAATCCTGCCAACCCATGGGCTGTAGCCCACTGGGCTCCTCTGTCCATGGAATTCTCCAGGAAGGAATACTGCAGTGGGTTGCCATTCCCAACCCAGGGATCGAACCTGCATCTCTTAGGTCTCCTGCATTGGCAGGCGGGTTCTTTACCACTAGTGCCACCTGGGAAGCCCCACAGAATGGATCAGACAAACGTTTAAGAAACACAGTGACACGGCTTGAGCCACTGTGTGCCTGACTTACTTGTATGGTGCCCTGGGCAAAGTGCTTTTCCAAGCTCTATGGCAAGGAGGGTATGGAAGCCAGGGGTATCCTGGATACATAGAGACCACCTTCTTTACCAGCCTACCCTACCCAGGGTCCTGCCTGGGAGGCAGAATGTGGCTTCCAGACCCTGCAACAAAGTACAAAGTGTCTGCGATGGCAGCCCAGGAAGGCTTTGAGCAGGAAACCATAAATCAGACTTTAAAGCTCTCCCCAACTTAAGAATAGGATTCCAGTCTTAAGTCGATACTCAGTGAAAGGAATATATTTGTCTATGAGCACCTCAGGAAATATGTCCTTGGTGCCCTTTGATTTAGAAATATCTCTGTTTTCAAAGTGGTGTTTAGTCAGCCCTTTCCTTTTCTAACTCAATTTCCTACTTTTCTCCCTCACAGACCATGCATTCTTTGGTTATCTGATTTGCCTTTGCAAATTATTTTTTTTTAAAGACAAGTGAAAACATCTTGAAAACTCCAATCTTTTCTGTGGCTCTTGTCATCAGTTTTCCCTCCTGATTTGCTTTGTGGCAGAGGCCTCCCTGGGGTAATATTTTTTCCTTGACTTAGTTGTCCTCCGTCAGCTCCCCATTGGTGGGGACTGGGTTGGGGGAGGAGTCGGCAGAGACAGCATTTGCTGAGGTTGGTGGGAGTTGAAGGGTGGGAGGCAAATGCCCCCCAGCTTCACGTGTAAAATTGGTGGCCGCTCATCGGGGCTCCTGGGTGTCCTCTGCCTGCCAGCTGTGCCCGGAAGTGGAGTGATGCCCTGAAACGTGGGTGACATGTGTGGTCCGCATGTCTGGGTTTGTTTGCTTATCACTTCCTGGTGCATAACTCTCGGCCACAAAGAAATGAATAGATGCATGCCTCTTGCCACCAGACAAGGTACATAAATGTTCCTGGACGCTGGGAGAGGTGGGTGTCATTTTCCCCATTTAGAGAGAGGGAAATGCAAGTTCAGAGAAGTTACATAACAACAGTTTATCAGTCTGTGAAAGGAGGGAAATAACATGACATTGGATGATAAAGCCTAGGAATTCATGCCCTGTGAAGCATCCATGAAGACAGGTGGTCTTCATGGCCCATAGAAGGACCTCTAGAACGGGCCTTGGATCCCACCCATTTCTAGCGGGTGTCTTGGTGAACACAAAATGCGTGTTCTCCTTTGAGAACTGCCTCTGGCCCATTCCTCCCAGTCTCAGTCACTCCACTCCCCATCTGTGTTCTGCACCCGGCCTTCCCCAGACTAACCCCAACCAGGAGCCCCGACCCCTCCCTGAAGCAGGTTCCTCTTCCTGGAAGGTCTCTGTTGGCTGAAGCCCCCTCTGCTGAGGAGTTCAGTTTCTTTCTGTGGATCCCAGCACACAAAGTCACGTCCTTGGTGTGACACGCTTGTCTCCCACTCAAGACTTGGGCCCCTAGGACAGGGACCCGGGAAGGAGCAGCCACAGAGGGGTATCCATCTGCAGGGCGCACAGTGCCATCTGCTCTTTACCCAGATAATGTGCAAAAGGGGCCCTTAGTGACCGTTGGAGTGGAATTCCCAAAGGGACTCTCCTATGAAACAATAGAAAGTGGAGTCTGTGGGACTCATCACTAACAAAGTCTCTCTCAATGCATTTACATATATAAACATTAATATTTGGCACCCATGTCAGTCAAATTGGCCTTAATGGGTCATGGCAGCTTCCTCAAATCTTTTCTTATATTCCGCTTCATGAAGAAAATAAAAAAGAACAATTTCGTTGATCCTTTTGGTTCAGTCTTGGGGGCCTTCTTCATAATCATTTTTAACGTCCATGGAAACAGAGGTGAAAACCCTTCTCTTCCTCCTCATTGCACTATTGACATTATAAACATTGACCTAAATTATAACCAGTAGGTTCCCAATGAAAAGAAAATTCTGCCCTGGGGTTTGAATTCCTAATTTACCATGTAAGATGAGCCCCAGTTAAAGTCTTCTAATAAGAAAAACAGAGATTTGGTATTAAAACATCTTCAGATATTCTGTGGGGAGCTGTGCTTACACTTTTATAGCGTTTATCATTGTCTGATTTGAGTGGAGTGTGGGTTTATGTATCTCTACTACTAAGGAGACAGCTCCTTGAGGACAAGGAATTTACCAGATTCATACTGATATTTAGCACATAGTTGAATTCATAAGAGGCATTCTGTAAATGCTGGCTGAACTGGGAGCAAAAGAGGAAGGTAGAGCCTCCCTGGTGTCTTTCTGCTTCAGTGATGATCGTGACGATGGTGACGACAAACCAGGGTTATCACTGAGTTGTCTGCTATATGCCGGTCACAGTGTCAAGCACCTTATGCAATGTGCACGTACAATTTTCACTCCGTAATCTTATGAGGTATGCATTTTTCTCATTAAGTATTTGAGGTCTCAGGATCATTAACTGAAGCCACCAAGCTTACTTGCCTCAGAGGTGACATTTCCACGACCTCAGTTCAAGTCTTTTACCTGTGATGTCTTTCCAAATAAGCCAACATTTCTTGTCTTTTCATGCAGACAATTGGGTCAAGTACTAGAAAACATTTTGTTGTTGTTCAGTCGATAAGTCGTGTCTGACTCTTTTGCAACCCCATGGACTGTAGCCCGCCAGGCTCCACTTTCTATGGGGCTTCCCAGGCAACAAAACTGGAGTGGGTTGCCATTTCCTTCTCCAGGGGATCTTCCTGACCCAGGGATTGAACCTGGCTTTGACTGATGTGTTGCCAATGTCTCCTGCATTGGCAGGCGGAGTCTTTACCACTGAGCCACTGGGGAAGCCCAGAAAACATTTTTTTATGTTCTTACTTCGGTTACTTTACAAAGCAAACCCTCTGGGCCTTGAATAGGGTAAGTTAAAGATACACACATGTGTAGGGTAATGTGTGCTAACCCTGAAGGACTGAAGAAAATTAGAAGTTCTCAGTGTAACAATCTGAGTCAGAAAAGTGTAAGCCTGTTATGAGGAATTTCCCTTCCTCGGAGCCGTTGGGCTTTTGCCAAGGCTGCTGGGTTGATGCTCCATTAGTAGAAGACGAATTTGATCCAATAAGACATCTTCTCAATCCCTGTGTAAGATTAGTCTGAGTAGGAATCACTTGGTAACAATTTGGAATGGAGTGTGTTAGAAAAACATAGCTTTGTCTGGGCTGAGCCTAGAAATGGGTGACAGATGTTGATGAGCGACTGAACAGATGTTTGGGGGAGAATTACAAAAAGGGTTTCTATCACGCAGGATCTAAACCTTAACCTTCCTGGCTGATGCTGAAAGGAGAGCTTGTTTATGAAACATGCTCTTGCAAAACTGTTTGGTGGATTGTGACAAAGACGAATGACCGGATCCCATAATTTAAATTTGAAAATAAGGTAAATGGGGGTCCTTGTTTGTGTGCCTGTGTGTATGTGTTTTCTTTGACAAGGGTCAGTGCCTCATTAAAAAACGGCGGGGAAGCAAGTAAGCAATTTCCCTCTGCCTGCTCCAGTTCTCTCCCCTACTGGAAAGAATGAGCAGAATTTGATACTATACCTTAAGGCTCAACAAAATTATTAAAATACCATCGCTTATAGCCATTCTGAAACATTTGCCTTATAACTGCATTTAGAAAAAAGATCTTTTTCTCTTTTTTAATGGTTGCTATTTTATTGATTCTCCATGTCAATTTAAACCATGGAATGAGGGAAATACACACAAATTTATAACCGAGAAATCTATCCTTCCAAACATGGCAAGCAATTTGCATAAGTACATCCTTTCATGAATTTTTCTAAACATACATTTTTGGTGGCACTGTTTAAAATATGGGAAAGTGAACATGGTGATTAGAAAAAAGGTTTTCTGTACAAACTTAATCAGTAGTTTTAATTGGGGTCTCTGAGGCTTATGTGAAGTTTTAAAAAGCCTAAAACATCCTTCAGCCAAAGTAAGAAACAAAGGTAGAGTTTAAAAGCTATACAGCTACTATCATAAATCAATCGTCATCTCCCCACCTTACCCACTTAACATAAACTGTTAGTTGTGACTCTTCCCAATAATTTGCCTGAAATGACTGATGGACTAAGGAGAGGCATTTATTATTTCATCTTTGTAAATAGCTTATCACTGACATAAATATGACTTTTCTTCTACTAACTGTAACTGTGTCTACATAGTAATATCATAAATTCGGTTGAAAAAGATGAATGTAGTCAGAAATCCAAATACTCTCAGTTTAGTGTTAAAAAATAATAAATGCATACAGTTTATGGCAGAGACTGGCCTTATATATCACAATAGCCTATGTTGTTGTTGTTCGGCCGCTAAGTTGTGTCTCTTTGTGTCCCCGTGGTTAGAGCATGCCAGGCTTCCTTGTCCTTCACCGTTTCCCAGAATTTGCTCAAACTCACGTCATTGGGTTAGCAATGCCATCCAACCATCTCATTCTTTGTCACCCCCTTCTCCTCCTGCCCTCAGTCTTTCCCAGCACCTGAGTCTTTTCCAATGAGTTGGCTTTTCCCAGCATCAGTGTCTTTTCTAATGATGGGATTGGAGAGTTCCATGGACAGAGGAGCCAAGCAGGCCAAAGTCCATGGGGTTGCAAAGCATTGGACATGACTGAGCAACTAACACTTCCACACAATAGACTTATATGTCACAATTACCATGCAAGATGAGTTTTTTAACCTCATTTAATGGATGAGCAAGTAGATGCCCAGACAAATTAAGTGACTTTCCCAAGGTCATAACACTAGGACCAGGATTTGTACCTTTGTTTATAGTATTCAAAATATTTTCCAATATGCTAGACTGTCTTGGGTAGAACAGGCATTTATCTCTTTAATTAAATGTTGTGTGTTCCTGTATATCAAAACAAAATCTGATTTAAAGCCATGATTTTCAAACTCAGGATCTGAAGTCTCGCTTCTTTTTTAAAAAAGAGTCATAAGCAATTTTATGATCTTGTACAGATTTATCAATTCTATAACCTGCCTGACAAAATTATTAACAAACATGCATCATGAGAAGCAAGAGCCATTACCCATTCTTTCTGTATGTCAGCAACTTGTCGCTCCTGAGCAATGGTGCTCCATCCCTGGGGTCTATGACCAACCATTTTCTGCATTCATTATTGAGAGCAAGATGGAAAGAGTACTGTTCAAAGAGCCCTGTTAACTTTCTATGCTGTTGAAAGGAAAAGGAAAACACTAGACTCTTTCTTTTGCTTCTGACTACAGAGAGACCCATAGGGAGAAAGGTGATAGTTGAGAAAGATGTCAGCTTTGGCCAAGGCATCATTACTAGAAGTGGTAAGGGTTAGAAAGATAAATGAGATTCTTAGAGCCTGTAGGAGAGATGGGACACATGCATAAATGAGTCAGTGATGAGGAGAGGGGTATATATGTCAAAGGATATGGGAGTTAGTGGGGACAATGAGAATATTAGTCCTGCGATTAGGCAAGGTTACATGGATGGCATTTGTACCGTGAATTTTCAAGTTCAAAAAGACCAGTGAAGGTTAGTTCTCCCTTCTTTCAGCCTTGACTTTCCTGTTCCTAGTCCACTCCTCCATCTCTTAATTGCCAAACTTTTCAAAAGAGTAATCAAGGTGTTCTCTGTTCGTTTCATTGTTATTTGTTATTGTTGCTTAGTCACTGTCAAGTCTGACTCTTTGTGACCACATGGACTGTAGCCTACCAGCTCCTCTGTCCCTGAGATTTTCCAAAGAATACTGGAGTGGGTTGCCATTTCCTTCTCCAGGGTATCTTCCCGCCCTAGGCTGAACCCATGTCTCCATATTGCAGATGGATTCTTTTACCCCTGAACCACCAGGGAAGCCCTTCATTGTTCCCCCCTGCCACTCTTTCTTATTTACTAGTCTTTAAAACCATGATCCTGGCCACATGGAATAAAGCCTGCATTAGCCAGCCTCCCTTGCAGCAAGAAATGGGCATATAGGTAAGATCTGGCCAACAGAACATGATTTAAAGTGGTGGTTGCAACCTCCAGATTATATCCTTAAAGTGAAAGGGTATAATTTTTCCATTCGCCCTCTTTCTCTTGACGGGAATGTGGCTGTGGCATTGGTGAGCCAATTTATCTCACGCAGATAAAAGCATCATGGCTCAGACCATGAGGAATCTGCCTGCAAAGCAGAAGACCTGGGTTTGATCCCTGGATTATGAAGATCCCCTGGAGGAGGGCACGGCCACCCGCTCCAGTATTCTTGCCTGGAGAATCCCATGGACAGAGGAGCCTGGTGGGCTACGGTCCATGAGGTTGCAAACAGCTGGACATGACTGAGTGACTCAGCATGCATATATATAATAAGCATATGTATGAGTGAATATTCTTGACCATTTATAAAATGTTTTTCTTATCATGGAAAGGGGTTTATAATAAAAAGTTTAAATGATAAGACTAGAAAACCCCTACTACCTCTTCCAATCTGATTTCAGAGAAGCGTTTAATCTTGTTAGTCAGCCCTTCCCATTTGCAATAATAGAAGTAATAATTAGCATAACATCTCTCTAGGTAATTTTCTATGCAATGAATCAGTTTCAAGGGGTGGGTTTTAATAACATTACTGTTTTAAAGATTATCACTCAGCCAGAAAGTGAAGGAGTCAGGATTCAATTCCAGACCCACACTTACTTCTCCACCAAGTCAAGTTTCCTTGGAAAATCGCATCTCCCTTGGCTTCCGTGTTATCGGTCGGTCTGTCTCTGACTTGACTCTGTTTTTCTGGCTCCCATTTCCTTCTTCCCATCTCCCAGTACTGTCACTCTGCCGGCTTCTGGCTATAGCTTGCTTGCTCCCAATCTCACTGGCTTCCTTGCTTTCTGCTTACAAGGATGGAGGAGTCTCAGTGCTTCCGTAGGCAGAACGGAAGGAGCCAACGGACAGCAAAGCTTGAAGAAAGATGAAGGAGAGGGAATGACCAATGAAAGGAGGCTCCAGAAAGATGCCCAAGCACCAGGGGAGGACTCCTCCTGAGGAAATGGAGTGGACACCCCTTCCTGTGACACGTCGGTCATCTTAACAGGGTCGATAGAGGCAGCGGCAGAAGCAGGGGCTTCCTGTCCCTTCAGCTGGAAGACGCCTCCGGTTTCTGGCCATGAGCCTTGAAGTGAAAGGTGAGGCCTTGCCACATGGATGACGAGCTCCGCTTAGTCGGTCAGGCCAGGCCCGGCCCCAGAAAACCAGGAGGTGGTGTTGAGTGACACCGTTTCAGAGAGAAACATGGCAAAGCTCAAGTAGAAAAGCAGAAACACCCAGCCCTCAGAAGCCTTCCTCTCTGTCACCTCATTAGCTGAGGCGACTCCCAGAGACTTGGAGAACAGGATGGCTGTGTTCCTGAGCCAAATGCCATCTTCCCCAGATGATTAATGGGGTATCCTGTGGTGAATGAGGAGGACCCACGTCTCCACAGCTTATTTCTTCAAATCAGGGCCTTTAAAATAAGAATGCATTGTTGAGGGGGCAATAAAACCATCAGAATGTGGCTCTGGCTTCTTTCCATCTTATTAGGCTTGAGGTAATTATCCAGGTAATTCAGGAAAAATAAACGGTGTTGCCTGAATTACTCAGATAATTACCTCAAGGTTTCAATTCAGTCCAGTGGTGGAGGGCCAGCTGTAAATGTCTCACGGGCCTCAAACAGTCTGATAACTGGAAACAGGCTTGGTAATTTAGGAGGCAGAGTGAAATAGAGAGCGGGGCTGAGCTCAAATAATTAGAAAACCCGGGTGTTTTAGACCACGTTCTGCGGCAGAGACCTGCTTATTCCTGGTGGGCTATTTTACCTCCCTGAGCCTGAGGCCATTTTAAGGATAGTAAACAATAAATTGCTAGCCAAGTACCTTAAAGCAATTATCAATAATATTTTTTGTTGCTGGCGTTCTCAACAACTGATGTAAAAATTTTTGTTCTGGCATAAAACTGGATAAAACTGGATATCTGGCGTAAAAATGGATAAAAGTATGCTTTATACAAAGCTATGAGATTCCAGCACAAGGCTTTTCAACATTAGCTGCCCATGGGATTCATCCAGGGAGTTTTTAAAATAAGAGAGCATTTTTCAGGCCCCACCCGAGACCTGAATCTGAATATCTGGGGTGGGGGGTCCTTGACCTTGGTATTTTTAAAGAAACCTCTCCAGATGGTTCTAAGGGGAAGAACCCTGGCATGTCAGAGACAGAGTCAAAGAGGGAAGGTTTCTATCACTGGAGGGTCATGTCCAGGGTTTAATGTGTCCGATAGGTAAGTCCCAGAGTGATAGGTGAAGCTGTCTGGCTCTTCAGTGGGTTCCCCAAGTCCTGAGTGGAAGAGGCCCCCCAAAGGGCCCGATCCCTGGGTGTCCAAGTGCCCCGGTTTTAGCAGTAAGGGAGGAGCTCACGGTGCCTGAGTCCTGACATCTGCCCTTCCTGTGGTGCCCACTCCCCACCCTGAGCTAGTCTGAGTAGCTGAAAGGACTTGTCAAAGGCCACCTAAACCTGGCTAGTTATTAACAGAGAAGGGAGGAAAGCATCATTTCCACTTCCTCTGAATTCCTTAAAAATGTTCCTTCCCAAGGATCAGGACCAGGTGCGATCCTCACCATGAGTTACATCGGAGCATGGCATCAATATTCATTGAAAATAATGAGACCATAACCGCTAAAAGACATGACTTCATCCTGGCGACAAGTGTTTCCCAAGTGCAAAGCTGCCATCCGTTCGGCAGTATTGGGAAAGAGAAAACTTCCTTCTGAAGCAATGCAGTTGGGTCCTCTGCGGACAGAGCTCCTGGTGGGTACCGTGCTGGCGGCATGAAGCTGCCGTCTAGGTCTGCCTTCAAACGGCCCGCGTTGGAGCCTGGGGATAGAATTCCTGCGATCTAGACACAAACGCCACTGGGGCTCAGAGATGAGGCTGTCCTTTACATCTTGGGGGGAAAGAACGTGGTTCAGAAGCAAGGGAGCCATCTCAGCAGTCTCTCTGAAACGGCAAAACATCTGCTTCCTGCGTGTAGCTGCACTGAACCGAAGCTGCCTTCCCCACACCACGCTGCTTCTCCGGGGTTTTATGACGTGTGAACTCAAAGGACCATTTCTTTTCCCCCATGACAAGCTTCTCAAAGGGTGAAGTGCTTGAATTCAGAGAGAATCCCCCAGGTGGTGAAATATGGAAAACGCCAAGTGACCCTGATCTACCCCAAGACAGCGCAGGGATTATTCCTCGCAGAGTGCCCTCCATACGCTGGAGAAAAGCAAGTAAAAGCATGTGTCCTTTTTTCCCCCCTTAGAAGGTAGTCTAGTCTCTCAAAATTCTCCTTGGCTCCTATTAGTCTTCAAGGTCCTGTTCAAATGTCATCTCTTCTGTGAAGCCTTCCGGGGTTTTCCCGGGCAGGATTAACCACATCTTGTAAGGCAGCCTCAAGTCTTTCTAGCAGGATTTAACCACATCTTGTAAGGCAGCCTCAAGTCTTTCTAGCGGCTTCAGGCTTTTCTAGTCTTTTGTGTAGCAGGTAATTGCTACACTGAAAACAAACTGTTGTTAACTGCATGCCTCTCCCTTTCCACTGCCATCTCCACTCCTAGTACGGTGGGCTGCTAGCTCCTCAAAGACAGAGATCATGAAGCGGGGTGCCCAGTAAATGTCATGCGGAGAATCAAATTTGATTCTTGGTTCAGGATTTTTTGTTATTATTATTATTTTTTTTTACAGTGACTGTCTAGGATATTTGACCTTTTCAGGTGCTTCTATAAAGCTGTGTTCCAAGTCCTTTGCAGGGAATATGTCTTGAACATTCTTACCTGTTTCCTTATATTTGGCTCTGGATGCAGTGGAAGCTTCCTCCTTGAACAGACCCAGATTTCCTCGCAGGACTTTCACATTTCTGGGTCGTTCTGTTTTTCCTATTTTTTTGCCCCACTCCAGCTTGTTCCCCATTTTTGCTGGTAGTTTCCAATTTGCCACTTTCTTGTAGCTCACTGCCAATGCAGGCTTGCTTGGACTTTGCTTGTACAACTCAGTCTCCGCCTGCCATGTACGTTCCTCCAAATCTCACATTTGGATATAGTCTCTAGAATGACTGAAAGAAGGCGGTACTAAGTCGCTTTAGTCGTGTCAGTCTCTTTGTGACCAAGGACTGTAGCCCTCCAGGCTCCTCTGTCCATGGGATACCTCAGGCAAGAATACTAGAGTGCGTTGCCTTGCCATCCTTCAGGGGATCTTCCCGACTCAGGGATCAAACTCCCTTCTCTTCTGTCTCCTACATTGGCAGGTAAGTTCTTTACCTCTAGCACTACCTGGGAAGCCCCCCAAAAGGCAGGATAGCCTAATAAGGATAAGCACAGATTTTTTTATTTTTAGGAAAAATAATAATGTTTTATTTATTTTTGTTAAAGTCCATAAATTATCCCAAACTTCAATCCACAAAATTAATTTCTGTTCTTGAGTTAGAACTTAGGAATTTTAAACAAGGAAATTTTTCATTAAAAAATACAAGAACAACCATTTGTATGTCATTTACTGTTTTTAATAACTGACTTAAAAATGATTTTAGAATAGTACCCATAAGAACATAAACACAGGCATTATAATTAATCCAAAGCTGGTCCAGGAAATAAACGCTGTACAAGGAACAGATTGTGCAAATGATCACATTCTATTAAGAGGCCAGATAGATAGTAACATGTGGGTTTAACTACCAAGGCACTGAAGGAAAAACATATTGTCAGTAATAATCAGAAAAAAGTCATAAAAGTTGTAACTACTGAAAACAACTCAGTTCAATGAACATAAATTGAGTGAAAGACCAAGTATCCTATTTTTTAAAGGACATTGTGTAAGGATTTGTTAAGAGAAATGAGACTTAGTCACTCAGGGGCCAGACTTGTTTCTGAGGCAGGCAGGGTTGTTGTGTGACCTACCACTCCCTGGCTTAGTCACTCTGAGACTTCACTGACTCGTGGGGAAAATGGGAAAAATAAGGAAGCTTGGATGAGCAGAATTTTGAAGACAGTCATACCTGGATTTGAAATCCATCTTTAATACAGAGTGATCTTGGTTCAGTAATTTAACCTTTCTGAAGTTCAAGGTCTTCATCTGTAAAATGCAGGGTAGAGACAGTACCTACATTTTTTGGGTGGTTAATAATAATCTCATTGTTTCAAAGGAATGGATAACGAAGATGTGGCATATACACAATGGACTATTACTCAGCTTTATAAGGGAATGAAGCTGCGTTATTTGTAGAGATATGAATGGACATAGAGGCTGTCATATAGAGCGAAGCAAGTCAGAAAAAGAAAAACTAATTAGTGCATGTATGTGGAATCCAGAAAAATGGTGTGGTGGTGTAGATGATCTTAATTCCAAAGCAGAAATACAGACACAGATATAGAGATCAAACATATGGATACCAAGCAGGGAAGGTGGTGGGATGAACTGGGGGCCTGAAATTGACACATATATACTATTGAAACTCTGTATAAAATAAATAACTAGTGGAAACCTCCTCTATAGCACAGGGAACTCTACTCACAGCTCTGTGGTGGTCTAAATGGGAAGGAAATTTAAAAAAGAGGGGGTATACATACCCCCTCTTTTTGGAATAATCTTTTTTGGGTTATTAATTTTGATTGGAGTACAGGTGGTCTGCAACGTCATGTGAGTTCATTTTGCTGTACAGTAGGAAGTAACACGACACTGTAGGCCAACAATACTCAATAACAATAATCTCGTTGTGTGAATGCTTACTGTCTGTCAGGGGGCTTGGCCAAAGCACGTTTTGTGGACTCTTCCGTTTAATCCTTACAAGAGGATTGTTGCAGGTTAGGTTCTTTGAGACGGGAGGTTCTGAGATGAGGAGGGGCAGGCAGGAAACTGGGGACTGACACTCGCGGAGAAACGAGACCCAAGCAGGTCTGGACAGACAGAGAGGCTGGGCCGCAGTACAGTGCTACAGGCCCCAGCTGCTCCTGCAGGAAGCTGGGACGCCCTTCAGAGCTGTCTTGAAATAGAGAGAGGGAGCTGGGCTCTCCTGCATTGACCCTTTATTGGAAGAAGTTTATCGCCTCTCCGAAGGGTGTGTGACTCTTTGCAGCTGAGGGCTGTGTTTGGAAAGTTGTCACTGGGAGGTGACACCCTCAACAGCATCCATTACACAGACTGGTGATACAAGCACAATGCTCGCAAAGAGTAAGCACCCAATAGATATAAGCAGCTATTGTCATCATATCATCCACCAGACCTCCCATACCCATCATCCTGCCCAAAAGAATGCAGTGCTCTGCTTGTAGAGGAGCCAATGGGCTTTTTCTGAACGCTTCCCCCAAACAATCTACCTCTTAGCAGCAAGACAGGGCTAAAGTATATGCCAATGAAAAAGATTCTCTTTTGAATTGAATCATATAAGGCTATGTTAGAGATGGACAGCACAGTGAATATACATAAAATTCTTTTCACCTGAGTAGAACTGATTCAAATGGAGCCTATTATCCAGAGTGAAGTAAGCCAGAAGGAAAAACAAAAATACAGCGTACTAACGCATATATATGGAATTTAGAAAGATGGTAATGAGAACCCTGCATGAGAGACAGCAAAAGAAACGCAGATGTATAGAACAGTCTCGTGGACTCTGTGGAAGAGGGCAAGGGTGGGATGATATGGGAGAATGGCATTGAAACATGTTAGTTATCATATATGAAATCAATTGCCAGCCCAGGTTTGATGCTCAGGGCTGGTGCACTGGGATGAACCAGAGAGAGGGAATCGGGAGGGAGGAGAGAAGGGGGTTCTGGAGGGGGAACATATGTACACCCATGGCGGATTCATGTCAATGTATGGCAAAACTAACACAATAAAGTAAAGGAAAAAAAAAAGAAAACTAAGATCATGGCATCTGGCCCCATCACTTCATGGCAATAGATGGGGAAACAATGGAAACAATGTCAGACTTCATTTTTCTGGGCTCCAAAATCACTGCAGATGGTGACTGCAGCCAGGAAACTAAAAGACGCTCACTCCTTGGAAGGACGATTATGACCAACCTAGATAGCATATTGAAAAGCAGAGACATTACTTTGCCAACAAAGGTCTGTCTAGTCAAGGCTGTGGTTTTTCCGATAGTCATGTATGGATGTGAGAGTTGGACTGTGAGGAAAGCTACTCGCCTAAGAATCGATGCTTTTGAACTGTGGTGTTGGAGAAGACTCTTGAGAGTCCCTTGGACTTCAAGGAGATCCAACCAGTATATCCTAAAGGAGATCAGTCCTGGGTGTTCATTGGAAGGACTGATGTTGATGCTGAAACTCCAGTACTTTGGCCACCTCATGTGAAGAGCTGACTCATTGGGAAAGACCCTAATGCTGGGAAGGATTGGGGGCAGGAGGAGAAGGGAATGACAGTGGATGAGATGGCTGGATGGCGTCACCGACTCGATGGACATGGGTTTGTGTAGATGCCGGGAGTTGGTGATGGACAGGGAGGCCTGGCGTTCTGCGGTTCATGGGGTCACAAAGAGACATGACTGAGAGACTGAACTGAACTGAACTGACTGATGTGAGTAAGAGCCCTGAATGCTTGCAGAGCAAAAGAATAGTGGCAAACAAAAACCTGCTCCACAAAGTTCCAATCCTACTTGGCTCTCAGGAGTTAATATGAATTTAAAAATACCCTATTTAAGATGAATTTTCCTCAGAAAGAGGTACCCAACACCATCACTATCCAAGATACAATGAAAATATTTCTTACTGATGGAGAAGTGTTTGGAAAACTCACTGCTTCCTGTTCTCTAGGACCTAATTTTTAGACAATTGTTTATAGCTTGAAAATTTATGTTATACAGTGTGCAGCTAATAACTGGTCAAGCCAACTGTGTGTATGTGCAGGTGTTATCTTTGGAGCACAAAATAAGTAGCTTAATAAGTATTTGTTGAATTGGATTTAAATTCATTACAGTCACTACATGCATCACCCTTTCTCTGTTATTTTTTTAAATATTTTGCATAATTAGAATTGTTGAGGTTGCCCCCAAGTACTTTGCACAATACTGTGTTCATTATAAGATTAAGTAAAATTTCTTGAGTGAATTAATAAGTGAATGACTGAATAACTAATTGTTAGGCAAGAGGTTTAGCCAGAGACCTCAGCTGATCTGCATTTAGCTTCTATCTTGTCAACTCTAAAATGATTACTTTAATTTTAACCATTTTTGTAATTTTAGAAAATATGACTCTTGGAATTTGAAGCTGAGATTAGAGCCTCTTTTTCTTTCCTAGACCTACTTGTGTTTGCAGTTATACCAAGAGCAACAAATGCAGAACTATCTTTGCATCTTTTGAAGGTGGCTGCCGTATGCCACAAGCTATGAATACATTGCCCCAACTGGATGACTTAGGTCAGGGAGAACACTCAGACGCCAGCTTCAAGTCTGTTTAGCTAACGTAGGGGTTCAATGCCTCATACGCCCTGTGAGTGTAGGAAGCCTCTGCAACGGCAAGATTGCTGAAGTGCTGTATAATGGAAAGTGTAGACCCTGTTGGATCAAAAGTAAACAGCTATGAAATAGGGAGCTCTTGATAACCACAAGTGTATTTAAAAACAGCATCCCACCATGCGATGACTTTAGCCAGCTGTGTGAATTTGCCTTGGGCTAAACCAAACTTATGCTGATTCCTCATTAGGAAAACTCTGGGTATGCACCTTTTGGAGTCAAGACAATGAGACAGGGGTGGGAGTGGGGGAGAATCTGAGTACCTGGGTGCTTTTGGGCAACCAAACTACCTGGATGCAATCACAATGTAAACTTTGCTAAATGAAAAGATCATAGAATAAATGTTGGGAATAAATGTCTCACTGAAAAAAAAAAAGAATTTACATAAAACTCCTTTCAGATTCTTTTTCCATGTAGGTTATTAGAAAATATTGAGAAGAGTTCCCTGTGCTATACAGTAGGTCCTTGTTGCTTATTATATATACAGTAGTGTATATGTGTTAATCCCAAATTCCTATCCCTCCCCCGACTTTGGTAACTGTAAATTTGTTTTCTATGTCCAGGAGTCTGCTGTTTCGTAAATAAATTCATTTGTATTATTTTATTAAATTTGTTAAATGTATTAATTTATTAAAATTTCACATATATATGATATCTTATAATATTTGTCTTTGTATGCCTAAGATCCCCTGAAGAAGGGATAGGCTACTCACTCCAGTATTCTTGGTCTTCCCTGGTGGTTCAGCTGGTAAAGAATCCACCTGCAATACGGAAGACCTGGGTTTGATCCCTGAGTTGGGAAGATCCCCTGGAGAAGGGAAAGGCTGCCCACTCCAGTATTCTGGCCTGGAGAATCCATGGACTGTATAGTCCATGGGGTCGCAAAGAGTCGGACACGACTGAGCAACTTCCACTTTCACTTCCTCTCTCTGCCTAACTTTATATAGTATGATATTCTCTAGGTTCTTCCGTGTTGCAAATGGCAATATTTCCTTCTTTTTTGTTGCTGAGTAATATTCCATGCTATCTGCATACCACATCTTCTCTGTGCATTCATCTGTCAATGGACAGGTTGCTTCATATCCTGGCTATTGTAAATAGTGATGCCGTGAACATCTGGGTGCAGGTATCTTTTCATATTACAGCTTTTGTCTTTTCTGCTATATGCCCAGGAGTGGGACCGCTGGATCATATGGTAGTTCCATTTTTTGATTTTTAAAGAAACTTCATTCTGTTTTCCATAATGGTGGAAAGCATTCTTATGTATTAGGGTTCTCCGAGGAAACAGACCCAATAAGAGATATGCATATCTTTATATTTATTATATAATATATATACACACACATATCTCTTATTGTATATGTATATATACATATAAAGAGAGAAATTTATTTTAAATACTTTTGTCTCATATTACCATGGAGGCAGGTAAGCCCAAACTCTGCATGGTAGGCCAGCAGACTGAGCCCCGGGTAAGAGTCGGTGTCTTGGTCCAAGTCCAGAGGCTGTCTTCTGCTGCACTCCTTGCTCAGGAGGGGTCTGTGTTGTTCTACTAAGGCCTTCAGCTGAAAGGATTAAGCCCATCCACATTATGGAGGACAAGCAACTTTACTCAAAGTCCAGATTTAAATATTAAACACATGCAAAAAGAGTCCAGGGAATGAAGACCAACTATCTGGGGCCCATGGCCCAGCCAAGCTGACACAGAAAATGAACCATCACAGGAAATGGATAGCAGCTTTCACCCCTAATTTAGAGAATCAGAATCAGACTCAGAGGCTTTCGCGGTGTTTGTAACAGGAATCTGTGGCAGTGCCAGGGTAGGTTTCAGGTCTGTGCGTTCTTTTCCTGTTTGTCTGTAGAGTACTTGAGATGAAGTAGTGAAGTCGGTAACATTCTTGAGTCACCAATGGCGAAAGAAACTTAATGCTGTTATATAGTATATGGTAGGGTACTGAACAATGGAAATTCGATTGCTGATTACCTGGTTTGGGCCAAATTTTATTCTAACATTGGAAATACAGAGCTAAATTAAATATGTGCCCTGTCTTCAAGAAATGATTTTCTAATCATAACACAAACGTCACAATGAGCACAATACTATAAAGTATTTGCTTTACTGGAAATGTGGATACAGTCCAGTGTGAGCATGGGAGAAGCACTGAAATTTGTTGAAAACTCATACAGCATTGTGAGCCGAAACAACTTTTTTCTTTCCTTGAAAAATGACTTAGAGAAGGCATACTTCCCAATTGCAAAACAGGACAAGGCTACAGTAATCAAGACAATTTGGTACTGACACAAGGACAGACGTAGGTCAGTGGGATAGAACTGAGAGTCCACAGATGAACCTTTACCTTTGTGGTAAAGTGATTTTTGACAATGGTGCCAAGATAATTTAATGGGAGGAAAATAGGCTTTTCCACAAAGGGTGCTGGGACAACTAGATATCCACAAGAAAATAATGAAATTGAACATTTTTGCCCTATCTCACATCATATACAAAAATTAGTTCAAAATGGATCAAAGATCTAAATGTAAGAGGTGTATACTATAAGGGTCTTAGAAGAAAACAGAGGCTTAAATCCTTATGCTCTTAGATCAGGCAATGTTGTTTTAGATATGACACCAAAGCACATGCAGAAAAAACAAACAGATAAAATGGACTTCATCAAGATTAAAAACTTTGGCGCTTCAAAGGACAGCATCAAGAAAGTAAAAAGACAAGCAACAGAATGGAAGAAAAGATTTGTAAATCATATATGAAATATAAATCCATACCCCAAATCCAGAATATGTGAAGAACTCTTAGAACTCAACAGTATAAAGGCAAATGACCTACTTTAAAAATGGCCAAAGGATTTGAGTAAACATTTGTCCTAAGATATGCAAAATAGCAAGCACATGAAAAGATGCTCAGCATTAGTCATTAGAGGTCTTTTTTTTTTTTTTTTGCAGGGTCTTTTTTTTGCAGTTCCTCATGTAGGTAACATCACCTTCTCCCTTTACATTCCAATTTTCAAGCAATTTTGTCATCAAAAACTGCACAATTAGACTCTTGTTGAAATACATAGAGTATTTTTTCTTAACTAAACCCTGAAAACAACATGATTAAGGATACAGTAGTCATGTATGGATGTGAGAGTTGGACTATAAAGAAAGCTGAGTGCAGAAGAATTGATGCTTTTGAACTGTGGTGTTGGAGAAGACTCTTGAGAGTCCCTTGGACTGCAAGGAGATCCAACCAGTCCATCCTAAAGGAAATCAGTTCCTGAATATTCATTGGAAGGACTGATGCTGAAACTGGAACTCCAATACTTTGGCCACCTGATGTGAAGAACTGACTCATTTGAAAAGACCCTGATGCTGGGAAAGATTGAAGGTGGGAGGAGAAGAGGATGACAGAGGATGAGATGGTTGGATGGCATCACTGACTCAATGGATATGAGTTTGAGTAAACTCCAGGAGTTAGTGATGGACGGGGAGGACTGGCGTGCTGCAGTCCACGGGGTCACAGAGTCAGACATGACTGAGTGACTGAACTGAACTGAACTAAAGGATACAGAAGCCTCAGTAGAAATGTGTTCATAAAGTACCTGTGTTTAAAATGAATCCAGAGCCTTAGCGCAGGTAAAGAATTGGAACTTTTTGAGATGAGTATGCAAAAGGGAATCAGATGCACTGGAAGCCATGTAAGGATAAGGGAAAGGGGCAAATACCGGATCCCAGCAGAATGAGGACCTTCTCCTTCCTTAGGCTCTGGCAAAGGCTTCCTGCAGCACTGTGCTGAGAGCTGGGAATCAGAGAGAAGACAGAGATGCTGTCCTTGACCTCATGGAGCTCACAGCACTGTGGAGCAGACACCTGAACCCCGACAATGCGGGATACCTGGGTTTGATCCCTGGGTTGGGAAGATCCCCTGGAGAAGGGAAAGGCTACCCACTCCATTATTCTGACCTGGAGAATCCATGGACTGTATAGTCCATGGGATCGCAAAGAGTCAGACACGGCTGAGCAACTTCCACTTTCACTTCCTCTTTTTGCACAATTAGACTCTTGTTGAAATACATAGAGCATTTTTTCTTAACTAAACCCTGAAAACAACATGATTAAGGATACAGTAGTCATGTATGGATGTGAGAGTTGGACTATAAAGAAAGCTGAATGCAGAAGAATTGATGCTTTTGAACTAGCTAGATACCTATACTGCACGCTGTCTTGAACCAGCCCACGGCGGGCCATCTTGGCTTGGTTGCAGTAGGCACAGTGAGCCCAGGTACCACAAGGTGCCTTGATCATTAAGGTGGGAAAGGCGACTGTTTGGCAAAAGCTCAACTATGCAGGCAGGGCAGAGAGGTCATACCACTCCTTCCCACGGAGCCTCTTGGGTGATAAGGCTGAAGTGCTTGTTCAGAATTCCATGCCCTCTGGGAATTCTTCCATAACTGGCCTTGTGGTTTTCTTCTTCTAACTGATACCCTTAGAAACTGGGCTTTTAATCATTACTGGATCCTTTCACGTTGCCCATGGATTGCCTTGCCCTTAAGCTGCCTTGTTTTGATTCCATCAGAAAGTGTATTCTTACAGACTACTGCCTTTCACACACTAACATGCAGAGGCGTTGTCTGGGGGTCTTGTTAGACTGTCAGTGCTGATTAAGGAGGGCTGGGATGAGGCCTGAGAGTCCGCTTTTCCAAGAAGCTCCCAGGTGATGCCAGTTCTGACGGTCCATGGGCCACACATTGCCTGCCAGGCAAGACCAATCTTTGATATTTTAACATTTACAAAGCACTTTGATACCTACTCTCTTAAGTAATATTCAGAATAACCCTGTGAGGTAGGAAGGGGTGGTTGTTATTATTATCCGCATTGTAGCAGATGTAAACTGAGCACTTGCCGGCTAGCCAGAGGAAGCTACTGACAGAAAGCTCCTTACCTGGACTCCGTTTCCAATCATCTGGTTCCTTCTGACTGGACCTGGCACTCCCTTAACCCGCTGTGGCAGCTGGTCACAGGAACTGTGCTTTGATCATCGCTGTGTCCCCTGAAATTTCTAATGTGATGTTCAGTGTGTGGAAAGCATTTGATGGGGCTCTATTCCACAGTTCATCTTAATACCCCAGTAGACCCTTTGCAGTGTTCTGGCTGCTTTATTTCACAGGTAGTATCATAACCCTCATGCCAACTCAGAGTTAGGATCTGCAGTGCAGTTTCTCAGAGAAGAAACAGAGGCTGAGAAGTCAAATGTCTTGCCCAAGAGAGAAGTGGAAAAAAAGTAATTTAAAACCATGTCTGCTTTCTAAAGGAGTCCATAGGGTTTCATTTTATTTTTAGTTATGAAGCTGTGCACACATCATCCAGTGAAGAAATGCTTCTCCATCAACTCTCTATTACTGATATCCAGGCTGTCCAAAATCTTTAGAAACTTGATCATGAGGAGAGTTGATCTGCCCAAGACCTTTGAAGATGAGAAGAGCTGTTCTCATTTTCCTGATGCACATCCTCACAGCTGTCGCAGCCTCTATCTGCAGCTTTACAGCAAATGACAGAGAATAATTGATGGAGCTGGAGGTCTCTGTCTGTAGAGAAAATACTCTTGTTCTGATGTCTCCACTGTGTTTTGCAGTTGCTTACATTTTTAATCAAAGATTTAGTCAAGGAAGAATGCAGGAAGAGTCTTGCTGGGCTCCCAAGGAAGATCTGAATGGATATTCGCAAAAGAATGTTATGCCATGGACTCAATAAGTATTTGGGTTTTTACTTTGTGAATAAGCCAAAGTTCCTTACAGAGGAAGGTCTGAGATGGGTTTTTAAAAATGACATCCTCAGCTTGGTCAGCTCATGAGTGTGGCCTGTGAAAAACACGACTGTAAATTCTTTCACATCAAAAGTGAAGTCAAGGTCCTTTCTCCTGTATCTGGGTGGCTATGCCTGCTTTGACAGGTAGAACACAGCACTAGCTGAGGCCATATGAATTCTGAGGCTAAGTTACAAAAAAACATGCAGCTTCTGCCTTATTTACCTAAACAATCATGCTTGGAACCCAAACCACCAGCTAAAAACCCCAGCTGCCCTGAGGCAGCTGTACTGTGAGGAACTCACGCCACGTGAAGACATCTGAAGGCTTACAGCTCCAGCTGAGCCCAGATTTCAGGACACCCCATCCTGGGTACCAAACCCATGACTGGAGAAGCCTCGGAATGACTCAGTCTTTTACCCACATGTGCATCCTTTGCTATCTGCATCCCAGATGAGGCCTCAGACCTTATGGAGCAGGGATAAGCTATGCCCCTAAAATCTATCCTAATTCGCCACCCACAGAATTCACCCGCATAATACAATGATTTTTGTTTTATACCATAGAGTTGGGAGTGGTTTTCTGTACATGGGTTGATAGCTGCATCGATCAGTCATAACTCTCTGGGTTGCAAACAATAGAAACACAACTCAAACTAGTGTTGGAGAAAGCGAATCTGCTGGAAGGTTCTAGAGTCTTGCGGCAGCCATGGACATGTGCCTCAAAGATCCCTTGTGGGAGTGGGGTTGACCCATGGTCTCAGCGGCTGCACGCTGAGATCCATCACTGTGTTCACACTGAGTCCAGGTCCTCACGAGCTTAGGGGAGCCAGGTTTAGCAGATAAAAATACGGGATGCCCATGCAATATTTGGGACTTCCTAAAAATTGGGCTTCCCAGGTGGCTCAGTGGTAAAGAATCCATCTGCCAATGCAGGAGATACAGGTTTGATCCCTGGGTTGGGAAGATCCCCTGGTAGAGGAAATGACAACCCACTCCAGTATTCTTGCCTGGAAAATACCAGGGACAGAAGAGTCTGGTGGGTTGCAGGCCACTGCTGAGTTTGTGTTCAGTATGAAATGGAGCCAGTAAAAGGGATAATTGTATTGTCACTTTTACAGCATATTGCTTTGGCATGGTATGTACTAAAGGCCAGTTTATATTTTCTTGGGTGAAAATTACAATTTTTTATTTGATTAAAAATTTTTAAGAATATTTGAATGAACCTACTATGTGCTCTGCCACTGTCCATAAGAGAGACAAACATGAATAAAACTGATTTCAGTGCTCAGAGGAGCCGAACAGTCTTAGAGGAGAGTAGAACAGTGGGCATGAAGTATAGACTTGTTTATCAATAACAAATGAGAGTATGTTCGAGTCGGGAGCCTGCTAAGTGTGGGACGAACATCAAACTCTCCATTGCTCCTGTGGGACCACTTGATTTTTCCAGAACTTTAAACAATTCAGAAAAATGGTACTTATATTTGGAAGCTATTTCCTGTTTTTTCACACATGGCCCAGGAACATTATACATTATTTTCCATTCTCTGAACATCAATTAAACATTCGCAAAAGAATGAATAAAAATAGTACACCATATAGGATTTACTCTATTACTTTGCTGGATGCTTTGCGTAATTATCACATTATCACATTTAATCTCCATAGGGGTCTGGCTGGCCAGAGGAAGCCCAAACAGGAAACAGAAGTCTCGCCAAGGAGAGGAAGCAGATACTACTGTTTGGGCTCCTGAGGTGCCTGAGATTCGTGAGGCAGGGTCCTGGAAAGGGAGACAGTGAAGAAAAGGAGTTTCAGAAACACGCAGAGAGACCCTCTCGGGTCTTCGCCTGAATACCCCTTTGCTAATGTGTGCAGATGACTCAGGAAGGCCTGGCAGAGAAGAATACCCCAGGGGCTGAGGGCTGGGCAGCAACTCCCGAGGGCACAGGGTGCTTGGACACGTGGGCTTTCAGCCCTTCCGAGAGACATGATCTCATGAAAACCCAGGGAATGCAGTTGAGACATCAAAAGGCCATGTTTTCGGAATAAGGATCAAATTCTGGAGTGAGGGAAACCCTAGACAGATTCTAACAAAGGGCAAAACCAAGTCTCAACCGAATCAAGACCATCCGGGAGTAACTTAACTGCCTGCTGACATAAAACTCCACACTCTTTAAAGAAAAATAGTATAATCCAGTCTGTTTTACAATTTGGCAGCTAGGTAAATGTCCACCCTAGCCCCTGATCTACTGTGCAACGTCAGCCAAATTTTCGAGTCATCAGTCCAACGATGATTGTCAGGGTCCCTCCAGTTCCAGTTTCTAAACTTAAAGATATGATCACAGCTTTCTTTCCTTGGGACCAGCTAATTAACCACGCCACTCCTTTGGCAACGGGTTTCAGAATCTGGACGCAGAGAAAGGAACCTGATTCCCGTAAACACTTCCATCCTTCACCTATTAACAGGCAACTGTACTATTGACGACTTTCTAAGAAACAGGTGGGATAATTTGGGGAAACATTTTAGCTCTGATGCTTTTTTTCTCCTCCTTTATAGGAGAAAAAAAAAAATCCGTCAAGGCGGGGTTAGAGTCTTGTCCGCGGGACTCGGATGCGCTGGCCGTCCTGGCCCGCCCTCTGCTGGTGAGATGGAGTCATAACATGCTCCGTGGATGGGGACCGGGGAATCACTTTTGAATTTCGCACTTTGCATATTTTTTAATCCCCTGGTACTCCTTCCCTGGAGCTCCTATAGTCTTTCTTAGGGCCTCACCATATGTACACGGATATGTATGTGTATATATATATATATATATATATATGTATATGTGGGCTTCCCGGGTGGCGCTTGTGGTAAAGAACCTGCCTGCTGATGCAGGACACTTAAGAGGCCCGGGTTCGATCCCTGGGTGGGGAAGATCCCCTGGAGGAGGGCATGGCAGCCCACTCCAGTATTCTTTCCTGGAGAATCCACATGGACGGAGGAGCCTGGTGGGCTACAGTCCACAGGGTTGCAAAGAGTCAAAAAGTGTAGGACACGAATGAAGCGACAGCACACACACACACACCGCATATGTGTATGTATTGATATGTGTATGTGCATTGATATATACGCATATACATACATATATATATAGAGAGAGGGGGGGGGAGTGAGGGAGAGGGGGCAGAAGAAGGTGGAGATGGGAAGAGAGGAGAAAGAGAGAGAAACAAGGGGAGAGGGAAGCAAAGAACCAGAGGAGGCAGAGAGGTGGAGCGGAGGGTGAGAGAGAAGGAGGGGAGAGTCAGGGGAGAGAATTAGGGAGAACGCAAAGGAGCTGAGTTTTATAGAGCCTGGGTATTGGCTCCTCTCTGTTTACTTTTTTAAACTTTATTTATTTGCGCAGGTGTTTATCTTTGGCTGCGCGGTGTCTCCGTCGCTGTCGTGGTGGCTCCTCTTGCTGTGGTGCACGGGCCCTGGGGAGCGTGGGATTCAGCAGTTGTGGTGCTCAGGCTTAGCTGTTCCGCAGCACGTGGGATCTTCCCTGACCAGGGAGCGAACCCACGTCCCCTGCATTAGCCGGCAGATTTTTAACCCCTGGACCACCAGGGAAGCCACTGCTTCTCTGTTTTTTTTTTTTTTTTTTTTTTGAACAAGCGCTAGTGGATGGTAAAGAGGGACTCCAGGCCCAGGCGGGGCCATTTCCTTTCGGGCCGCTGATGTTCTTTTCTTCCCTTCTCTCAGCATTGGAGAGGAAAGCCCAGGGCCAGAGTCAGAGGACCCTGTCCTGCTGCTAAAAACCAAGTGACCTTCAATAAGCCAGTCGACCTCTGTGAGCACCACTGACTCACTAACTCAGGTTCAGAACTATGTCCCGAAGCCCGAGTGAGGCCCTGAGGGAATATAAAGGTGAAAGGGATGTGGCCCTGGTCTTCAAGTGGCCCACCTTCCAGTGACCGGTCGGGGAGATGCTGAGCAAGCCCCCGCCTTGGAGACAGATGCGGTTCATCCGCGAGCCCCGGGACGGTGTGAGCGTCGGGGAGACAGACACGCCGTTGCCAGTCCAGCCGTGTGACCTTGCCTTAACGCCTCCGAGCCTCTCTCCTGCCCTAGTCGTCAGGCCTTTTCTCCGGCTGTCCTCCGGGAGACGCCCGCTCCTCTGCCAGCGCGCACCGCGGTCGACTTCAGCGGCCTCTCCCGCCGGGCTGCGGGCGGCGCGAGGCCAGGGCCGCCGCCGTCTTTACCCCCTGCTCCCGATGCAGCGTGTGGCACTCAGGAGGTGCTCAGTTAGCGTTTGATGAAGGACCGAACAGACGGCCGAGGTGGAAGGCGGGGAAGGGCCTCCCCGGACGCCCTGGGTCAGGCTGCTGGTCCCACCACGGCCCTTGGATTCCCTGCAGCGAGAGCCGCCGTTGGCTGAGCGCCTCCCACCTTCCGGGCAAGGTTCTGTCAAACCTGACTCTGTTCACCTACTTCTCTCCTTACAGGACTCGTTTGCCGAAGCTGACACTGAAGTCTGTTTTGCACTCCAGGTGAGTTTCAGAGCAATTTTAGAAACTTGCCCAAAGTCAAGTGGCAGAGCCAGACTCCACCCAGGGGTCCTGACTCCGCCGTGCTTTGCCTCGTTAGTGCCGTCTGCGTCCGGGGCTCTGCGGGCGAGCTGGATCCGGAGGATACAGACGTGGAGACAGCCTGGACTCCGGCGGCGCGGCGCGCAGCCGCCTGCAAGGGGCGCCCGAGGGCGCCCCTCCGCCCTGGCTTCAGTGGGGACTGAGCAGCCGCCTTGCGGGAGGAGTCTGGAGGGCTACAGGGTTGCTTAGGAGGAACCCTGAAAACCAACTTCTGGAATGAAGATCCAGGCAGGGAGCCATCCTGCCTCAAAGCGTTTGGAGTTAGCATTTCCATCACTACACTCACAGAACTTGCTTACACCATCACAATGACAGTGATAATGGGCCCCATTTATTAAGTCACGCATTATCTTAAGCCACACAGTAACTCTAGGTGTGTTCATGCTCGGTCGTGGCTGACTCTGCAACTCCATGGATGGTAGTCTTCCAGGTTCCTCTGTCCATGGAATTTTCCAGGTAAGAACACTGGAATGGATAGCCATATCCTTCTCCGGGGAATCTTCCCGACCCAGGGTTCAAACCTGCATCTCCTGCATTGCAGGCAGATTCTTTACAGCTGAGCCACCTGGGAAGCCCCAATAACTCTAGGAGGTAAGTACAATAGTTGTTCCTGCAAGAGGATACTGATGCTCAGAGAAGATAAGTTCCTGGCTGAAGACCACAGTGAAGATGGAATTCAGCACCTGTCTGGCTTCAGAGCCTCCAGCTTCCTCGCTGCTCCATAGTGCCTCCTTAGAGTGGGAGGGTCACATCCAGTAAAAAATATCCATTGAGCCCATGCAATTTCACTTGTGTGGGAAAGAGACTAAATGCACTGTCTCCTTCCACAGCACCAAAGATGGTCATGTCCTGATCCCTGGAACCCATGGACATCTTGCCTTAAAAGGAAGAGGGGCATTTACAAATGTGATTATATTAAGGACCTTGAGATGGGAAGATCACCCTGTTTACCTTCACAAGAGTTCTTGTGAGAGGGAGACAGGAGGGTCCAAGTACAATAGGCAATGTGATCATGGAAGCAGAGAGATTGTGAAAATCAGACTGGAAGATGCTCAGCTTCTGGTTTGAAAATGAAAAGCAGGGCCTTTAGCCACAGAATGAGGCTAGAAGTTGGAAAAGGTAAGAGAATGGGCTCTCCCCTAGAGCCTCTAGAAATAACACAGTGTTCCTGATACCTGGATTTAGTCTGTAATTCCTGGTGCCTCAGCTGGTAAAGAATCTGCCTGCATGCAGGAGATCCAGGTTCGGTCCTTGGGTGGGGAAAAATCCGCTAGAGTAGGGAATGGCTACCCACTCCAATATTCTTGCCTGGAAAATCCCATGGACAGTGGAGCCTGATGGGCTACATATAGTTCCTGGGGTTGCAAAGAGTCGGACGTGACTGAGCAACTAATACTATCACTTTCTTTTCACCCATTTTTGGGCTTCTGATCTACAGAAGTGTAAAATAAGAAATCTGTGTTGTATAAGTCACTAAGTTTGTGATCATCTGTTATAGCAGCAGTGTTGGGGCCCAGCCGGCTGATGCAATCAGCCAGAGCTATTACGGTCGGAGCACTGCAAGCCTGCCGCCATATAAGGCGCTAATCACGCGCCAGCCATACTACTCCCCTATCTCCTTCCCCTTCTCGGGCCCCTGATCACTGTCCTCCTGCTTCTCACCTTTGCCCCCTGGGTTCTGAGGCGTGTCACGACACTTGTCAAAGACCAGCTTAACGACATACTAGGGAGACCCATCCAGATCCACTATCACCAGTTGGAAATGCTTGACCATGAAAATTATCAAGGCCCTCTCCCACGGGAGCTGCATGATTCTCGAGAGTCTGCATTGTGGCCCAGTTGCTGCCATGGACACCGCTAGGTGCGAAACAAAGTACCGCAAGGAGGGGCCTCCACCAAAGAGACCACTCTCGAGCCTCCTGCGAGGTAAGCCAGCTTGCATGGAGGTTGCCACCCAAACCCTCCCCTCCAAAAAAGGGTGCCCATTAAGCTCTACACAGAGCTCAGGAGGAGCTTGGCCACTGCCTCCCCTAGCCGGTCAATGTCCAAACAAAACCAGACTCCTCTCCTTAAGAAACAAAAAGGGAGGAGATGTTGGGGCCCAGCGGGCTGATGCAATCAGCCAGAGCTATTACGGTCGGAACGCTGCAAGCCTGCCGCCATATAAGGCGCTGATCACGCGCCAGCTATACATTCGGCTGGCAAATCACCAAAAGGATCATGCGAACGTATATCCGACAGGCCAATCACCCACAAGACACGTACTCCCTATATGCCTGTCAGAGCTCCTCCCTTCCTTTCCCCTCCCTCCCTTCCTCCCCCTAGATAATCGCCTTGTGCTCAATAAAGTTTTGCAGCTTGATCAGGATCTTTGTCTTGCTGCCATTCTTCGCGCCTCTTGTCCCAACCCTTTCATCCGTTTTCAGGTGGATTTAGAGTCCCCATTGATTGCTCTGCTGGCCAGAGCACAGCAATATGAAACAAACACACCCTGGAAAATGTCACAAATTGTCAGATGACGGGAGGGGGCTTGAGGGTCACTGCTGGGCAGGAGCCACCGTGAAAGCTGGTGATTGTTAGAGGAAGCCCTGGATAGACTGAAGGCCTTGACCAGAAGTGGTGACAGCACCTGCGTCTTCTCAGACAGAGCTGCGTGGCTCTCCCTCTGGGGCATGGCTCAGCTCCTCTGCAGCTTGGTTTGCAGGAACTCCCAGTGGTAGGAGCCAGGCTCCCTCCTGTGACCCCACTGCTCCATCAGGGAGTGAGCCGGCTGCAGCTGCCTGATTCCCAGCCCTGGCTCTGCCACTCACTCTGTTTCTACCTTTGCCAGCTCCCGTGTCAGGCCAGGAACTTTCCAGCTTAAAGAATCACCATTACAGGCTGTGTAACATGCATAATGACTACAGTCAAGGACAGTTTTTCAATGTCTTAGCCTTGGTTATCTCATCTGTAGAGTGAGGATAGGAACATACAACTCATTGAGCTGTTGTGCAGGAAGTTGAGATGATTTATGCAAAATACACAGCATGCTGTGAGGTACTGAGTCAGTTCCCCCTAAATGACAGCAGTAATATTATGATTGTACATTTTAAACATGAGTCATGGACACCACTACCTGCGGGCAGGTATGTGGAAAGCACGTGATTCCTTGGTGTCAGACACCGTGATGCAAATTCCAGTGCAAGCTCAAGTCCGTGATCCAGAATTGAACTCGGATTTTAATTCTTCTGCAGAGCTGGTGCCTTTATTTTTCTTCTTTTTATATTGACCATTAGAAAGTCAAAATTTTAAAAATATTTGAGGGGGATTTCTGAGGTATTTGAAGTTTATGAGGGGATTTTGTGAAGAGAAAATAGGCCTAGGAAAATTTGATAAGTGGAAAATCAAGAGAGAAAGGACTCAGTGTTGTAGGCATTTGAACCACTCTGGGAGGTGCTGGGGGCTTCCCAGGTGGCTGAAGGTGTAAACAATCCTCCTGCCTACACAGGAGATGCAGATTCAGTCTCTGGGGTGAGAAGATCCCCTGGAGGAGGAAATGGCAACTCGTTCCAGTATCCTTGCCTGGAAAACCCCATGGACAGAGGAGCTTGGTGGGCTACAGTCTGTAGGGTCACAAAGAGTAAGAGGCGGCTGAGCAGGCACGCACACGCATGGGAGATGCTAAATTCTGAAATTTGGGGTTTTGCCTACAAGAATCGTCCCTGTGCTCTGCAGTATGCCAAGTTTTCTAGGTGTCCCTGTCGGAGGCCCATGGGGCTGAGTTACCCAGATCCTTTCTGCTTCCTGGCTCCCCACCCAGACTCCAGGCCAACTCAATAGGAAGCCTGCCTTTGGGCCCTAATGAGCCGGCTGCATTTCCTGTATCCTGCTGGGTGCTATGAGGGGACCAGGATGTTTGAAGCCAAAATTCTCACCTCTGGAAGCTTCTGACCTAGGAAGGGTTACAGAAGAGGAGAAGAGTTTAAAAGCACCAAAAGAGATGTCACAGGCAGAAATTATACTCTTAGTAACATTTATTGGGTGCTGTTATAGGGATCAACATTTATTGGATATCCACTATGTCCCAGGCTTGTTACTCCATGATCTATTTTTTAAATTTATTTTAAAATGGAATTGTAGTTGATTTATAATGTTGTATTAGTTTCTGCTGTGCAGTGAGGTGATTCGGTTATATGTATACATATTCTTTTTCATATTATTTTCCATTATGGTTTATTACAGGATCTTGAATATAGTTATCTGTGCTATACAGTAGGACCTTGTGGTTTATTTTTTCTAGCCGTGTGTTTCTGCTAATCTCAAATTCCTAATTTGTCCCTCCCCAACTCCCATTCACCCATTCCAGTGCATTTTGGTTCACTGATTTCTAAAACGTCGATGTCACTGTGCTTATTTCACTTCGATGCAGAGTACATCAAGCCAAACGCTGGGCTGGATGAGGCACAAGCTGGAATCCAGATTGCTGGGAGAAATATCAATAACCTCAGATACGCAGATGACACCACCCTTATGGCAGAAAGTGAAGAAGAACTAAAGAGCCTCTTGCTGAAAGTGAAAGAGGAGAGTGAAAAAGTTGGCTTAAAGCTCAACATTCAGAAAACTAAGATCATGACATCTGGTCCCATCAGTTCAGTTTAGTTGCTCAGTTGTGTCAGAATCTTTGTGAACCCATGGGCTGAAGCACACCAGGCTTCCCTGTCCATCGCCAACTCCTGGAGCCTACTCAAATTCATGTCCATTGTGTCGATGATGCCATCCAACAATCTCATCCTCTGTCATCCTCTTCTCCACCGACCTTCAATCATTCCCAGCATCAGGGTCTTTTCAAATGAGTCAGTTCTTCACATCAGGTGGCCAAGGTATTGGAGTTTCAGCTTCAGCATCAGTCCTTCCAATGAATATTCAGGACTGATTTCCTTTAGGATGGACTGGTTGGATCTCCTTTCTATCCAAGGGACTCTTAAGAGTCTTCTCCAACACCACAGTTCAAAAGCAAGAATTCTTTGGCACTCAGCTTTCTTTATAATCCAACTCTCACATCCATACATGACTACTGGAAAAACCATAGCCTTGACTAGAAGGACCTTTGTTGGTAAAGTAATGTCTCTGCTTTTTAACATGCCATCTAGGTTGGTAATAGCTTTTCTTCCAAGGAGCAAGCGTCTTAATTTCATGGCTGCAGTCACCATCTGCAGTGATTTTGGAGCCCCCCGAAATAGTCTGTCACTGTTTCCACTGTTTCCCCATCTATTAGCCATAAAGTGATGGGACTGCATGCCATGATCTTAGTTTTCTGAATGTTGAGCTTTAAGTCAACTTTTTCACTCTCCTCTTTTATATCTGATGTTATTGATATTTTTCCCAGCAATCTTGATTGCAGCTTGTGCTTCTTCCAGCCCAGCATTTCTCATGATGTACTCTGCATATAAGTTAAATAAGCAGGGTGACAATATACACCCTTGACAAACACCTTTCCCAATTTGGAACCAGTCTGTTGTTCCATGTCTAGTTCTGTTACTTCTTGACCTGCATATAGATTTCTCAGTAGGCAGGTCAGGTGGTCTTGTATTCCCATCTCTTTCAGAATTTTCCATAGTTTGTTGTGATCCACATAGTCAAAGGGTTTGGCATAGTAAATAAGGCAGAAGTAGATGTTTTTCTGGAACTCTCTTGCTTTTTTTGATAATCCTACAGATGTTGGCAATTTGATCTCTGGTTCCTCTGCCTTTTCTAAATCCAGCTTGAACATCTGGAAGTTCACGGATCACGTACTGGCTTGGAGAATTTTGAGCATTACTTTGCTAGTGTATGAGATAAGTGCAATTGTGCAGTAGTTTGAACATTCCTTGGCATTGCCCTTATTTGGGAGTGGAATGAAAAGTGACCTTTTCCAGTCCTGTGGCCACTGCTGAGTTTTCCAAATTTGCTGGCATATTGAGTACAGCACTTTCACAGCCTCATCTAGAATTTGAGATAGCTCAACTGGAATTCCATCACCTCCTCTAGCTTTGTTGATATTGATGCTTCCTAAGGTCCACTTGAATTAGCATTCCAAGATGTCTTGCTCTAGATGAGTGAGCATACCTTTGTGGTTATCTGGGTCATGAAGATCTTTTTTGTACAGTTCTTCTGCGTATTCTTGCCACCTCTTCTTAATATCTTCTGCTTCTGTTAGGTCTGTACCATTTCTGTTCTTTATTGTGGCTGTCTTTGCATAAAATATCCCCTTGGTATCTCTAATTTTTTTGAAAAGATCTCTAATCTTTCCCATTCTATTGTTTGCCTCAATTTCTTTGCATTGATCACTGAGGAAAGCTTTCTTATCTCTCCTTGCTATTCTCTGGAACTCTGCATTCAAATGGGTATATCTTTTCTTTTCTCCTTTGCCTTTTGCTTCTCTTCTTTTCTCAGCTATTTGTAAAGCCTCCTCAGACAATCATTTTGCCTTTTTGAATTTCGTTTTCTTGGGAATGGTCTTGATCACTGCCTCCCGTACAATGTCATGAACCTCCATCCATAGTTCTTCAGGTACTCTGTCTATCAGATCTAATCTCTTGAATCTATTTGTCACTTCTACTGTATAATCATAAAGGATTTGATTTAGGTCATACCTGAATGGTCTAGTGGTTTTCCCTACTTTCTTCTATTTATGTCTGAATTTTGCAATAAGGAGTTCATGATCTGAGGCACAGTCAGCTGGAGTTTTGTCCATAGCTTTGACTAGATGGACCTTTGCTGGCAAACTAAAGTCTCTGCTTTTTAATGCACTGTCTCAGTTCCATTCAGTTCACTCACTCAGTCATGTCTGACTCTTTGCAACCCTGAGTTGAGTCAAAGCTATGGTTTTTCTAGTAGTCATGTACAGCTGTGAGAGCTGGACAATAAAAAAGGCTGAGTGCTAAAGAATTGTTGCTTTCAAACTATGGTGCTGGAGAAGACTCTTGACAGTCCCTTGGACATCAAGAAGATCAAACCAATCAATTCTAAAGGAAATCAACCCTGAATATTCATTGGAAGGGCTAATACTGAAGCTCCAATACTTTGGCCACCTGATTCGAAGAGCTGACTCTTTGGAAAAAACCTTGACACTAAGAAAGATTGAAGACAGGAGGAGAAGGGGATGTCAGAGGATGAGGTGGTTGGATGGTGTTGGATGGCATCGCTGACTCAGTGGACATGAGTTTGAGGGGACTCCAGGAGAAGGTGAAGGGCAGGAAAGCCTGGCGTGCTGCAGTCCATGAGATCTCGAAGAGCTGTACATGACCGAGCAACTGGACAACAGCAACACTCCCATTCTCCTTGGAAACCATCAATTTGTTTTCCATGTCAGTGAGTCTACTTCTGTTTTGCAAATAAGTTCATTTGTGTCATATTTTAGATTCCATATATAAGTGATGTCATATGGTATTTGTCTTTCTGTGTCTGACTTACTTAGTGTGATAATCTCTAGGCCCATCCTTGTTGCTGCAAATGGTGTTATTTCATTTTTTTATGACTAGTGTGTGTGTGTATATATATATATATATATATATATACCATATATATATATATATATATCACATATATACCATATACATGTATACCCCATCTTCTATATCCATTCATCTGTCGATAGACACTTAGGTTGCTTCCATGTCTTGGCTACTGAAGATGGTGCTGCTATGAGCATCCCCCCATGAGCTATTTAACTCACATATTTAACTCACTCTCTGCTCACGTCCCATTACAAGTGAGTGATGGAAGCGAGGTTTGGAACCTAGCTGTCTGGTTGCAGTTTGTGCTCACACCACATTCCTGCCACTAGAGTTGAGTGAATAACACAGAACAGAGTGTAAGTTCTTGGAATTCAGAGGAAGAGAAGAGATCAGAAAAGACTCCATGGAGCTCACGGTTTTAGCCAGCCTGGAAGGATAGCTAGAAATTTGGATAGACAGAGAGGAAGGTGATGAGGAAAGGCATGAACAACCGACATTCACCAGATTTAGCTGAGCACCTGCTATGTTCTTGATGCTGGTCTAGGTACTTGAATAGAACTATGAACAAAGCAGACCCGTATCTTTGCCATTGTGAGTTGATATTCCAATGGGAGGAGAAAGACAAGAAAGTAAAAATCTTAACAAGCAAATGATATGGCAGAATGTAAAGGTGATAATGTTAGTAGTTCAGTCATGTCTGACTCTTTCTGACCCCATCAACTGTAATTTGCCAGGTTCCTCTGTCCATGGAATTCTCCAGGCAAGAATACTGGAGTGAGTAGCCATTTCCTTCTCCAAGAATCTTCCCGACCCAAGGATCGAACCCAGGTCTCCTGCATTGCAGGCAGATTCTTTATTATCTGAGCCACCAGGGAAGCCCAAGTGCAATAGAAAAAGGAATTGGGGCGGGGGAGGGGAGTGTGTGCTTCCTGTGGTTCCTATAACAAGTGATCACAAAATTGGTCTCCTAAAACAACATAGTTCTGTGTTCTCTTAGAGCTTCAGAGGCCAAGGTCAGAAGTCAGATAGCAGTCAAGTTTCACTGGGCTGTAGAGTCGAGGTGTCAGGAAGGCTGGCTCCTTTCAGAGGCTCCGAGAGGAGAATCTGTTTCCGTGCTTTTTTCAGCTTCCAGCAGCCTGTGGCCCCCTCCTCCATCTTCAAAGCACATGACCCAATCCCTGCTTCTGTCATCACTTTGCCTCCTTCTCACTTCCTGCGTGCATGTGTGCTAAGTCGCTTCAGTCATGTCTGACTCTGCAACCCCATGGACTAGAGCCCAACAGACTCCTCTGCCCATGGGATTCTCCAGGCAAGAATACTGGAGTGAGTTGCTGTGCCCTCCTCCAGGGGATCTTCCCGACCCAGGGATCGAACCCTCGTCTCTTGAGTCTATTGCATTGGCAGGCAGGCTCTTTACCACTAGGGCCACCTGGGAAGCCCCTGCCTTCCTGCCTCCCTCACTTTAAGGACTGCTGTCATTGTATCAACCCTACACAGACAGTCCACTGACAACCAGAAACCCTCCACTTAATCACGTCTGCAAAGCCCCTTTTGCCGCATAGGCTAACATTACACCTTCCAGAAATTGGGCCAAGGACATGCTGAGGGGTTATTTTTCAGCACAGGAGTAAGGGGAATGAAGCACGGAGGTGGGGTAGGGCTGGTCAGAGCGGGATTTTAGGATGAAATCCTTAGAAACAGAGCCTGAGCCAGGAATCTGGGTGCGGACTGCGTGTTTCAGGAGGATCCTGGAGAGGCGGGGAGCGAGCAGGACAGGAAGGAGACAGCCAGGCGAGGATGTCATCTCAGGATCTCGCCCTGGCCTGACCCACGGGAGTGGCCTCAACAGCACACACTGTGCTGCAGACCACACACCCGTCGTCTCCTGAGGCAAGGGGCCCGCCCTTGCTTTTTACGACTTTTTATTCTGTGATCATTTTATTTATTATTATTGTTTTTGCCATACATTGTCATGATATCACCATGGGTTTACATATGCTTCCCCTCCGGGTCCCCCCTCCCTCCTCCCTCCCCCCCGGGAAATCTCGCTGCACCAGTCCCGAGCATCAATCCTGGGCTGGCGATTGATTAGACACATGACAATTAACATGCTTCAATGCCCTTCTCCCATCTCATCCCACCCTTACCCTCATCCACAAAGTCCACAAGTCTATTCTATACATCTGCGTTCCTTTTGTTGTCTCCCATGTTGGGTTCTCATTACTGTCTTTCTAAATTCCATATATATGTGTTAATATACTGTATTGTTGTTTTTGCTTCTGGCTTACTTCACTCTGGATAATGGGCTCCAGTTTCGTCCATCTGAGTAGAATTGCTTCAAATGAATTTTTTTTTTAATGCTGAGTAATATTCCATTGTGTATATGTACCACAGCTTTCTTATCCATTCATCAGTTGATGGGCATCTAGGTTGTTTCCATGTCTTAGCTATTGCAAACAATGCAGCGATGAACATTGGGGTACACGTGGCTCTTTCAATTCTGGTTTCCTCGGTGTATCTGCCCAGCAGTGGGATTGCCGGGTCATATGGCAGGTCTATTTGCAGCTTTTTAAGGAACCTCCACACTGTTTTCCATAGTGGCTGTACTAGTTTGCATTCCCACCAACAGTGTAAGAGGGTTCCCTTTTCTCCACATCCTCTCCAGCATTTATTGCTTGTAGACTTTTGGATGGCAGCCATTCTGAGTGGTGTAAAGTGGTACCTCATTGTGGTTTTGATTTGCATTTCTCTGATAATGAGTGATGTTGAGCATCTTTTCATGTGTTTGTTAGCCATTTTTATATCTTCTTTGGAGAAATGTCTGTTAAGTTCTTTGGCCCACTTTTTAATTGTGTTGTTTATTTTTCTAGAATGGAGCTGCAGGAGTTGTTTGTATATTTTTGAGATTAATTGTTTGTCTGTTGCTTCATTGGCTATTATTTTCTCCCATTCTGAAGGCTGTCTTTTCACCTTGCTTATAGTTTCCTTTGTTGTGCAAAAGCTTTTAATTTTAATTAGGTCCCATTTGTTTATTCGTGTTTTTATTTCCAATATTCTGGGAGGTGGGTCATGGAGTATTCCACTTTGGATTATAGCAGAGAGTGTTTTGCCTATGTTATCCTCTAGGAGTTTTATAGTTTCTGGTCTTATGCTTAGATCTTTAATCCATTTTGAGTTTATCTTTGTGTATGGTGTTAGAAAGTGATCTAGTTTCATTCTTTTACAAGTGGCTGTCCAGTTTTCCAAGCACCACTTGTTAAAGAGGTTGTCTTTTCTCCATTGTATATTCTTGCCTCCTTTGTCAAACATAAGGTGTCCATAGATGCGTGGATTTATCTCTGGGCTTTCTATTCTGTTCCATTGATCTATATTTCTGTCTTTGTGCCAGTACCATACTGTCTTAATGACTGTGGATTTGTAGTATAGCCTAAAGTCAGGTAGGTTGATTCCGCCAGTTCCACTCTTCTTTCTCAAGATTGCTTTGGCTATACGAGGTTTTTTGTATTTCCATACAAATTGAGAAATTATTTGTTCTAATTCTTTGAAGAAGACCTCTGGTAACTTGATAGGAATTGCATTGAATCTATAGATTGCTTTAGGTAGTATACTCATTTTCACTATATTGATTCTTCCAATCCATGAACACGGTACATTTCTCCATCTGTTTGTGTCCTCCTTGATTTCTTTCATCAGTGTTCTATAGTTTTCTATATACAAGTCTTTTGATTCTTTAGGTAGAAATACTCCTAAGTATTTTATTCTTTTTGTTTCGATGGTGAATGGGATTGTTTCCTTAATTTCTCTTTCTGATTTCTCACTGTTAGTGTATAGGAATGCCAGGGATTTCTGTGTGTTGATTTTGTATCCTGAAACTTTGCTATATTCACTGATTAGCTCTAGTAATTTTCTCGTAGAGTCTTTAGGGTTTTCAATATAGAGGATCATGTCATCTGCAAACAGAGAGAGTTTTACTTCTTCTTTTCCAATCTGTATTCCTTTGATTTCTTTATCTGCTCTGATTGCTGTGGCCAAAACTTCCAAAACTATGTTGAATAGTAGTGGTGAGAGTGCGCACCCTTGTCTTGTCCCTGATTTCAGGGGGAATGCTTCCAGTTTTTCACCATTGAGGATAATGTTTGCTGTGGGTTTGTCATATATAGCTTTTGTTATGTTGAGGTATGTTCCTTCTATTCCTACTTTTTGGAGGGTTTTTATCATAAATGGATGTTGAATTTTGTCAAAGGCTTTCTCTGCATCTATTGAGATAATCATGTGATTTTTATTTTTCAATTTGTTAATGTGGTGTATTACATTGATCGATTTACGAATATTGAAGAATCCTTGCATCCCTGGGATAAAGCCTACTTGATCATGATGTATGATCTTTTTGATGTGTTGTTGGATTCTATTTGCTAGAATTTTGTTGAGGATTTTTGCATCTAAGTTCATCAGTGATATTGGCCTGTAGTTTTCTTTTTTTGTGGCATCTTTGCCGGGTTTTGGAATTAGGGTTATGGAGGCCTCATAGAATGAGTTTGGAAGTTTACCTTCGTCTGCAATTTTCTGGAAGAGTTTGAGTAGAATAGGTGTTAGCTCTTCTCTAAATTTTTGGTAGAATTCAGCTGTGAAGCCATCTGGTCCTGGGCTTTTGTTTTTTGGAAGATTTCTGATTACGGTTTCAATTTCCGTGCTTGTGATGGGTCTATTAATATTATCTATCTCTTCCTGGTTTAGTCTTGGAAAGTTGTACTTTTCTAGGAATTTGTCCATTTCATCCAAATTGTCCAGTTTATTTGCATATAGTTGCTGATAATAGTCTCTTATGATCCTTTGTATTTCTGTGTTTTCTGTTGTGATCTCTCCGTTTTCATTTCTAATTCTGTTGATTTGGTTCTTCTCCCTTTGTTTCTTGATGAGTCTGGCTAATGGTTTGTCAATTTTATTTATCTTCTCAAAGAACCAGCTTTTGGCTTGGTTGATTTTTGCTATGGTCACTTTTGTTTCCTTTGCATTTATTTCTGCCCTGATCTTTAAGATTTCTTTCCTTCTACTAGACCTGGGCTTCTGCATCTCTTCCCTTTCTAGTTGCTTTAGGTGTATAGTAAGGTCATTTATTTGATTTTTTTCTTGTTTCCTGAGGTGAGCTTGTATTGCTATGAACTTTCCCCTTAGCATTGCTTTCACAGTGTCCCATAGGTTTTGAGCTGTTGTGTTTTCATTTTCATTCGTTTCCATGCATAACTGAATTTCATTTTTAATTTCTTCTGCGATTTGTTGGTTATTCAGCAGTGTGTTGTTGAGCCTCCATATGTTGGAAGTTTTGAGAGGTTTTCTCCTGTAGTTGATATCTAATCTCACTGCATTGTGGTCAGAAAAGATGCTTGGGATGATTTCAATATTTTTGAATTTATCAAGGTTAGATTTATGGCCCAGGATGTGATCTATCCTGGAGAAGGTCCCGTGTGCACTTGAGAAAAAGGTGAAATTCCTTGTTTTGGGGTGGAATGACCTATAGATATCAATTAGGTCTAGTTGGTCTATTGTTTCATTTAAAGTTTGAATTTCCTTGTTACTTTTCTGTCTAGTTGATCTATCCATTGGTGTGAGCGGTGTATTAAAGTCTCCTGCTATTATTGTGTTGTTGTTGATTTCCCCTTTCATATTTGTTAGCATTTGCCTTACATATTGTGGAGCTCCTATGTTAGGTGCATAAATATTTATAATTGTTATTTCTTCTTCCTCGATTGATCCTTTGATCATTATGTAATGTCCATCTTTATCTCTTTTCACTGCCTTTATTTTAAAGTCTACTTTATCAGATATGAGTATTGCCACTCCTGCTTTCTTTTGGTCTTTATTCGCATGGAATATCTTTTTCCAGCCTTTAACTTTCAGTCTATATGTGTCCCTAGGTTTGAGGTGGGTCTCTTGTAGACAACATATATAGGGGTCTTGTTTCTGTATCCAATCGGCCAATCTTTGTCTTTTGGTTGGGGCATTCAGCCCGTTTACATTTAAGGTAATTATTGATAAGTATGATCCCGCTGCCATTTATTTTATTGTTTTGGGTTCCAGATTATCTATCCCATCGGTGTTTCCTATCTAGGAAAGATCCTTTAGCATTCGTTGGAGGGCTGGTTTGGTGTTGCTGAATTCTCTCAGTTTCTGCTTGTCTGAGAAAATTTTGAATTCTCCTTCAAATTTGAATGAGATCCTTGCTGGGTACAGTAGTCGGGGTTGTAGATTGTTTTCTTCCATGACTTTAAGTATGTTTTGCCATTCCCTTCTGGCCTGAAGCGTTTCTGTTGAGAGATCAGCTGTTATCCTTATGGGATTCCCCTTGTGAGTTATCTTTTGCTTCTCCCTTGCTGCTTTTAATATTTGGTCTTTGTATTTGATATTTGCCAATTTGATTAGTATGTGTCTTGGGGTGTCCCGCTTGGGGTTCATTCTATTTGGGATTCTCTGTGTTTCTTGGACCTGAGTGGCTATTTGCTTCCCCAATTTAGGGAAGTTTTCTACAATTATCTCTTCAAGAATTTTCTGATGGTCTTTCTTTTTGTCTTCTTCTTCTGGGACTCCTATGATTCGAATATTGGTGCTTTTAATATTGTCCCAGAGGTCTCTAAGGTTGTCTTCATTTCTTTTAATTCTTTTTTCATTTTTCCTTTCTGTTTCATTTATTTCTGCCATTCTGTCTTCTACCTCACTTATTCTGTCTTCTATCTCTGTTATTCTACTGTTGGTTCCCTCCAGGGTGTTTTTGATCTCATTTATTGCATTATTCATTGTATTTTGACTCTTTTTCATTTCTTCTAAGTCCTTGTTAAAGCTTACCTGCATCTTCTCAATCCTTGCCTGCAGGTTATTGAGCTGCAACTCCAACTTATTTTCCAGGTTTTGGATCATTTTCACTATCATTATTCGGAATTCTTTGTCAGGTAGACTTCCTATCTCTTCGTCTTTTGTTTGGTCTAGGGGGTATTTATCCTGTTCCTTTACTTGCTGGGTATTTCTCTGCCTTTTCATCTTGTTTATCTTGCTGTGTTGTCCCTTTATTGTGGGGATTCCTCTCTATGGGAGGGGTTGGATGCGTGGTTTGTCGAAGTTTCCTGGATGGAAAGGCTTGTGTGGTTTTCTGGTGGGTGAGTCTAGGTTTCCTCACTGTTACTAGCAAGAGATAAGAATGGGGAGAAAGCAGTCAAGCCAATGATCTCACTCCCAGGTAGCAGTGGGTACTGGTGCTTGGATCTTGAAAGGTACAAAGTTGATACCAGGTACTAATGAGCAAAGATTAAAAATCTAGAGTAAAGACTGGGTTCTCAAAAATAATAAAAAAAAAAAAACCCAAAAATAAAAATAAAGGAGAAAAAAGAAATAAGAAGAAGAAAAAAAAATAGCAAGGTCATATGGGACTTAAAAATTCTAAAAAAAAAAAAAAGAAAGAAAAAAAAACAATATATATATATATATATATAAAAGTTTTAAAAATTTAAAAGATGTTCCTAGTACAGTTATAATGAAGGCTTTCTCTGGTGCTGGTGCATTCGGTGAAGGGAAGGGTCTGTAGATTTTCAGATGATTCCCTGGTCCGGCTTCTCCTTCTCAGACTATAGACTCCTTTCTATGCAGTTATCGCCACCTGCAGGGCTTTAATTTGCTTCTCCTGTCTGTTTCAAAGCTGTTAGTTCTGCTAGCGTCTTCTGTCTGCTGGTCTTTTAAGTGCCTATTCAGCGCTTTGGAGTTTGCCCTGCTCCTGGTGAGAGGGCTTCCCCCGCCCCCTCTGCTCAGGCTCTCTGTCGTCCGCCCAGCACAGTTGGGGAGTGGGGCTTCTCC
>ML661325.1:16335157-16370113 GCA_007570785.1 Antilocapra americana | reverse complement strand
AGGCTCTCTGTCGTCCGCCCAGCACAGTTGGGGAGTGGGGCTTCTCCTCTCCCCCGGCCCGGCCGCTCTGTTTTCTCGGCGTGCAGCTGAGCGCTCCTTCTAAGGTGTATACAGCACCGATCTGTCCAGAATCCCCAGAAGTCTTGGTTAGCCTCCCCGGGGCTGGGTTATGCCCACTGCTCTCAGGCGGGGGCTGGGCCGGTCCGCAGCCCTCAGCTGCCCAGCCTCTCTGTTGACTCCTCACCGCCCTTTGTTTTGTGCACGGGCCTGGGGGGGGGGGGAGCTTTTCCTGGAAGGTTAGGTCCCTCAGGCTGCTCCGTTCCCTGAGCCCGCGGCCCGCCCCTCCCTGAGCAGGAGCAGTCCGCTTCAGCCGTGCTGCCGCTCGGCTGTGCTTTGTAGCCAGAGACGAACCTTGCAGGGCTTAGCTATTAATCTGCTTCTGCTCTCAGCTATATTGCTCTCCAAGATCCACCGCAGATCTGCCAGAGAGAATGCTCCCTGGTATTCAGAAACCTTTCTCCTCTATTTTTTTTTTTTCCTCTTTATTCCAGACTCCCCTTCCGGGACGGAACCCGTCCCCAGCTCTTTGTCTCTCCCTCTACTTTTTTTTCTTTTCTTTCTTTTGTCCTACCTCCTCACGTCGGCAATGGGTCGCCTCTCCGGATGCCCGATGTCCTCTGCCAGCATTCAGTTCCTGTTTTTTGGAGTTTGCTCGGCCTTTAAAAGTTCTTTTGGTATATTTATTGGGGAGAGAGTGTTCTCCCCGTCCTATTCCTCCGCCATCTTAGTTTCGCCTATTCTGTGATCATTTTAAATGTACAGCAGCTCTGCAAGGACAGTACAGAGAACTCCCGCGTATCCTTTAATTGGAGTCGTCAATTTAAAACTTTCTCTACATTTTAATACTCTTACTTTGCTCCTTCCTCTGTCTACCCCCCGACACACACACTCATGCACACACGTGCACACACACACACACACATTTTATTTTTTCCAAACCATTTGGAAGTCATTGCTGCATATGTTGTCCTCTGTGTTGCTCCTAGGAATATTCTCTTACATAACCACAGCACAGTTACCAGATTCACAAAACAACCCTTTTTACAGTTTACATTCCATTTACACAATCAAGTCTACAGTTTATACTCTATGCCAATTGTCCCAATAGTATCATTTATAGCATTTCTATCCTTCCAGTCTAGCGTGTAGTATTGCATGTAATCATCTCTTTGGTGTCTTCTAATATAAGAACATTCCTCAGTCTCTTCTCGTCTGTTGTGATATTGGTGTTTTTAAAGAATAGTCTAAGTGTGAAGTCGCTCAGTCATGTCGGACTCTTTGCAACCCCATGGACTGTAGCTTACGAGGCTCCTCCATCCATGGGATTTTCCAGGCAAGAGTACTGGAGTAGGTTGTCATTCCCTTCTCCAGGAGATCTTCCCGACCCAGGAATTGAACCCGGGTCTCCTGCATTGCAGACAGACGCTTTACTGTCTGAGCCACCAGGGAAGCCGTTTTTTTAAAGAATGTGGTCTAGGTATTTCTGCAGAAAGGTTTTTGATTAGAATTTGCCTTTCTCAAGCTTGGGTTCTGGTTAGGCCTCTCCTGCTGACTTTCCAAGGTCACGCGTTCCTCCTGCTGTCCCACGGGGGCACAGACCACCTGGTGGTCCTGCATCAGTGAGGTTCGTGTTGTGGTCCTGCTCACATGGTGTAGCATCTCCACTGTGTGATTATTATTTTTTCTCTTGTAACTAACTAGCAATCTGTGGAGATGTATTCTGTAACCAGGCAAATAGAAACTTTTAATTCTAGGTTTAGACTCTCTTGAAATATACTATGGTGTTTGCAAAATGATGATTTTTTTCCCCCAACTTTACTCCTCCTTCTGCACTGATTAGTTAACATTCAGCTTATACTGTAAAAATGCACTCTTTTCTCCCTTATTAATTGATTTGTTTATTATCTCTTTGACATTGGCATGAATTCATGGGTTCCTATTTTCCATGAATTATGAGACTTTAGTGTCCTTAGTTCTTGTGAGCCTCAAAGTGCCCCAGATTTTGACATTTGAGGATTATAATAAATGAGAGCAAAGGTTGTGATTCCTGTGTCTACTCCTAGTATTATTATTTTGAGCACATCCTTACTTTCTGTCCTCACACAATGTCCCAGTCTATTTGAAACTTCCCTACCTTTGAAGCTTCTCCCTTTACATGCATAGCTTAGAGTTCAGCAACAGATTTAAGGGGATCTTATATAGATTTTGGGTGCTTTTTTCTTGAGAATTTTTTTAAAAAAGCAGATACATATATGTTTTATTTTCCTTTATGACTTACACCAGAAGTAGCATACTGTATATACTCATTTGACCTTAATTTTTCTTCTTTTACTTAGGGCTTCCCTGGTGGTGCAGATGGTAAAGAATCTGCCTGCAATGCAGGAGACCCAGGTTTGATCCCTGGGTCGGGAAGATCTCCTGGAGGAGGGCATGCAAACCACTCCAGCTTTCTTGTCTGGAGAATTCCATGGACAGAAGAGCCTGGCTGGCTACAGTCCATAGGGTCACAAGGAGTCGGACATGACTGAGAGACTAAGACAGTCTAAAACCAGTCTGAGACTCCCTGTTTCTACTTGCCTTGCCCATCCTGCTTACCTGCCTGGCATCTGTGGTCCATACGCCCATCTTCTGATGCCTGTCTTTTAGCTCCAGTCTCTACACTGCTTAACTTTTGAGGTTTCCTGTTTAGATCCAGGTTCTCTTTGTAGAGCAAACACTTCTATAGCACTTTTAAGCCATTTCTTGCACTTATTAACTCACTTCAATCTTCTAATACGCTCCTGGAGCAAACATTGCTGTGGCCCTCATCTTACCCACGAAGAAACTGAGGCACAGAGAGGTTGGTAATTTGCCTACAATCCCACATTCTGAAAACTGACAGAGCTGGCATCCAAACCCAGGCAGTTTTCCTCCAGAATTCATACTCTCAACCCCGTTTACACCCGCTCTCAGCCCCATAGGCAGAATGCTAAGCTCTGAGCTTTGAAGTAAAATGGACCTGCTTTTAAATTTTAGTTTTGTTATTTAGCAGTTATGTGACCTTGGAAAATTATCTTAGGCTCATTGAGCAAGCTTTTAGTTCTACATTCATAAATCAGGGGAGATAATGGCTTCAAACTTACAGTATTGTCGAGAGATTTAGCTTATATATTTTATAGTGATTTACAGTGACATATATATGTATTTAATTATACCATTAGGCAGTGATCTATATCTATATCCGTCATTAGCGAAATGCTTGGCAACAGTGTGCTCTCATTAAAATGTACCTGTTATTATTTCAGAGTCATAGACTAGATCTGATTCTTACTTGGTGGTTCTGTAATGACTACCCTCCACCTCTAAATACACACAGAGGCCCTAGTTTAGCATCGCTACACTGCATGCCAACAGCTGTCTCATTGTCTGGCACCCACTGGCCACTCCGTACACGCTTGGTGAATGCATTAATGAAGAGACGGATGAGTGAGTTCATGAAGGCCATATAGCCAGACTTCAGGAGCTTTTTCAAGGTTGATATCCTCAGCCATCCAGCCAGGGATCAGCAGACGGGTGAACTCCATCAGCTCTCAGAGGCCGAGCCCGTCTGGAGAGGGAGACCTCGTGCTGTTGACAACACGCTCATCGTCTTTCACGGAAAAAGGGCTCACCCAAGCTCCTATTTGCTCTGCTGGCCTGGATGTCCTCCAGGCAGTGATCACACAGACGTCTCGGCCAGTGTTTGGGGTTTGTTTTCTTCCCATGGGACACAATCAGCGCGCAATCAGTTAGCTTCAGTGCTAGACAGTTTTCAAAGTTGCAAGGGAAACCCTAGCTCTGTTTTTCTTCCCAGGGCTTTCTGGGTCCCTGCCATGGGACTTGAAGGCTGTTTCTCAAGTATTCCTGTAACTGCTTCTTGCTTTTCTTGGCATATAAAGCCACTAGATCCTTCCCTGGTGGCTCAGCAGTAAAGAATCTGCCTGCGATGCAGGAGACCCAGGTTCAAGCCCTGGGTCAGGAAGATTCTCTGGAGAAGGGAATGGCAACCCACCCCAGTATTCTTGCCTGGAGAATCCCATGGACAGAGGAGACTGGTGGGCTATAGTCCATAGGGTCGCAGAGAGTCGAACAAGACTGAGCGACTGACACATTCACTTCGGTTCACACAGCTGGGTTAGAACACTATTCTGTTGCCCTGGCTGTGTGAACCTGGGTGAGTACTCAAGTGCTCTGTGTCTCTGGCAATTGTGGATCTGGAAGGCTCTGGGGAAGAATTCTTAGACACAAAAAATGGTGTTCACCATGTCCCCAGCCTCCAGCAAGAGGGTGTCCACTTTCTTACAAGAGCCATCATCATCGTTATTGCTATCATCAATTACAGTAATAAGCAGCAAACTTCCTTGGCGGTCCAGTGGTTAAGAATCTGCCTTCCAACGCAGGGGGCAAGTGCTCCATCCCTGGTTCGGGAACTGAGATTCCATATACTGCAGGGAAACTAAGCCCATGCTGTAGAAAGCCTGAGCCCCACAAGAAGACCCGATACAGCCAAAGTAAAATCAATACTAACGATAGGTCCAACTCCTCCCTAAATACTTCAGAGCACTTTTACAAGGATGTTCTCTCTCAAAATAAGTAAACTTATTTTTTAAACTTTTTATTTTGTATTGGGGTATCAGTTCAGTTCAGTTGCTCAGTCGTGTCCGACTCTGTGAGACCCCATAGACGGCAGCCCATCAGGCTCTGCCATCCCTGGGATGCTCCAGGCAAGAACACTGGAGTGGATTGCCATTTCCTTCTCCAATGCAGGAAAGTGAAACGTGAGAGAGAAGTCACTCAGTCATGTCCGACTCTCAGTGACCCCGTGGACTGCAGCCTACCAGGCTCCTCCGTCCATGGGATTCTCCAGGCAAGAGTACTGGAGTGGGTCGCCAGTGCCTTCTCCTTGTATTGGGGTATACTGATAAACAGTCTGTGATAGTTTCAAGTGAACAGGGAAGGAACTCAGCCACACATATACATGTATCCATTCTCCCCCAACTGCCCCCATCCAGGCTGCTACATAACATTGAACACAGTTCCATGTGTTATACAGCAGGCCTTGTTGTTTAATCATTTTAAATATAGCAGTGTGTACATGTCCATCCCAAACTCCCTAACTCTCCCTTCCCACTCACATTGCTACAATACTATAAATTATAGTCCTTATTCAAATTTCATCAGCTGCCCTGATAACGGCCATTATGACTATTGACACCCCCCCCCCTTTGTGAGGACTACGAGTGGCCCTTAGCTGTCACTCCTTTCTCCTTTAACCTGGAGATCACACAGAGCTGATCGCCAGTCCCCTTGTTCTTTTCGCTAGAGCCCTGCTTCCCTGCTCTCAGTCACAGAGAAGGAACTCAGCAGACTCAACCGTCCTGGGCAACACCTTCTTTGGTGTCGCAGTGGGGCTGCCATCTAGGTGCTGGACTAGCGCCATTGCCCACAAGGCGTCTGAATGGCCAGGGCAGGCTAGGGCATGGGGCACCAGGGCTAAGAAAAGTGAACTGTGGATTGGCCATACCCGTTTGAGAATAAACCCATGTCTTAGCAGCTCATTTCTTTTGACTTGGCAAAAGATAAAGACTGCCACTGGGAGCAGCAGCCATGCCAAAGTCAAGTTCTAAAAATCTTTCTCTCTCCTTCAGCTTCTTCCCCTCCCACCCCCTCCCTTTCTTTTGAAAGAAAAAAAAAAAAAAAAGATCTGAGCTCAAAAGTCATCTTATAAGTATTTTAACTGAACAGTAAAACCCAGTGACTCTCTGAAAATGAGCAGCCCATAGTTAGGCTGGTCCCGCCAGTCAGGGGCTGTTTTCAACAACTGCAGAATCCAGGCCGTCTCATTTTGGGTAGCTGGCGTCAAACATATTAAAATACATATGCAAATCATGTACGTTTTAAAAAATGTATTCAAATATTTTCCTCCATCCTCCAGCTCCTCTTTTTGTTTAAAGAACTGAGGTAACACTGCTTTCTAACATTATCTAAGCTTCATATGTATATTGTAACACTACTGCATGCTCACCACCAAAAGTTTATTTTCCACCTGTCAACATACACTTGAACCTTCTTTAATCGTTTCCCTATCCCCTCACCCCCAACCTTTCTGATAACCACTAACTTGTTCTCTGTATCTTTGTGTTTGTTTGGTTTGGTTATTTATTTATTTTTATATTCCACATATGAGTGAAATCATGGGATGTTCGTCTTCTCCATCTGACTTATTTCACTTAGCATAATACCCTCAGGGTCCATCCACGCTGTTGCAAACGGCAAGATTTCATCTGTTTTGTGACTAATATTCCCTTGTATATATGTGTACCACTATACCACATCTTTATCCACTTACCTGTTGATGGGCACTGAGAGTCTCCATATCTTGGCTATTGTAAATAATGTTATGATGAACATAAGGGTGCATATATCTTTTTGAAGTAGTGTTTTTGTATTCTTTGGATAAATAGGAGTGGGTATTAAGCTGGGTCATATGGCAATTCTACCTAATTTTTTGAGGAATTTTCATACTATTTTCCACAGTGGCTGCACCAATTTACAATCCTACCAACACTGCACAAGGATTCCCTTTCCTCCACATCTTCTCCAATATTCATCTCTTGTTTATTGTTAATGGTATTTTAATGGGCATGAAATGATAGCTCACTGTGGTTTTCATTTGCATTTCCTTCGTAATTAGTGGTACTGAGCATCTTTTCATGTGCTGGTTGGCCATCTACCTGTCTCCTTTGGAGAAAATGTCTGTTTAGATCCTCTGTCCATTTTTAAATCTTGCTGTTTGTTTTCTTATCATATGTTAGTTGTCTGAGTCCTTTACATATTTTGGATATTAATCTTTTATTAAACATATGGCTTGTAACTTCTTTTATTCAGTAGGCTTTCTTTTCATTTCGCTGATGTTTTCCTTTGCAGTACAGAGGCTTTTCAGTTTGCTGTGGTCCTACTTGTTTATTTTTGCTTTTGTTTCCCTTGCTGGAGGACACACCCAGAAAGATAGTGCCAAGGTCAGTGTCTTTGTATGAATTACCCCCTTTATCATTACATAATGTCCACCTTTGTCTCTTGTCACTTTTTGCAGCTTGAGTTCTCTTTGTCTGAGTGTGGCTACATACACTTTCTTTCTGCTCCCATTTGCTTGAAGCATCACTTTCCATCCCTTCTCTTTATCTTCAGAGCTGAGGTGAGTCTCCTGGAGGTTGCCTATAGTTGGGTCTTGTTTTTTAATCTATTCAGCCACTCTGTATTTTGATTAAAGAATTCAGCCCATTTATATTTACGGCAGTAATCGATAAATGAGAACTTAGTATGACCATTTTATCTTTTGCTTTTTGGTTGCTCTATATCGTCATTGTTTTTTTTCCTGAGTTTCTGTTTGCTGTTTTTGTTTCGTATTTTTCTATGATGTTTTTCTCAGTTTCCCCATTTTTATGTTTCAGGTGTCTGCTCTGCCTTTATCTTTTTGGTTGTGGTTTATGTGAGGTTTGCATAAAATGTCTCATGGATAAAAGGGCGCTTTTCTGCTGGGAGAATCTTATCTTCATTTGTCTATAGGGGTTCTGTCCTTTTCTTCTTTTATGTTTTTGTTGTTTCACATTATCCCTTTTAATGTTGTGTTGTGAGTTTGTTAGCAAATTGAAGTAGCTGTAGCTTTTTTTTTTTTTAACTGCCTTTCCCCTTTCAACCTTTAAGCTATAATTAAGTGCTTAATAACTTATTCTGCTATGGAGTTGCAATTTTCTGATTCTATATGCCACCTTACTCAAAGTTTTGTGTTTGAGTAAGTAAACAAAACAAACACCTTTTTGTTTCAACTGAAAGAGCTCCTTTCAACATCTCTTATAAGGCAGGTCTAGTGGTGATGAACGCTCTCAACTTTTATTTGTTTGGAAAGAGCTTTTATTTCTCCTTCACATGTGAGTAATAACTTTGCTGGATACAGCATTCTTGGCTGACACTGTTTATCTTTCAATATTTTGAGTATATCATTCCACTCCCTCCTGGCCTGTAGAGTTGCTGCTGAAAAATCTGCTGATAGCCTAATGGGGATTCTATACAGCCGTGTTTTTTCCCCCTTGGCTGCCTTTAACATTTTTCTTTGTCACTGACTTTAGACAGTTTTGATATAATGTGTCTTGTGTGCTTGCTAAGTTGCTTCAATCGTGTCCTATTCTTTTCGACCCTATGGACTATAGACACCCCAGGCTCCTCTGTCCATGGAATTCTCCAGGCAAGGATATTGGAGTAGGTAGCCATGCCCTCCTCCAGGGGATCTTCCCAAACTAGGGATCAAACCTGCATTTCCTTTGTCTCCTTCATTGGCAGGTGAGTTCTTTATCACTAGCGCCACCTGGGAAGCTTGCAATATATCTTACAATGAGGTAATTTGGTGTTTTCTTTACTTCATGGGCTTGTATAACTGGTTCCTACCCTGACTTTGGGAAATTTTCAGCCATTATTATTATTATTTTGACCATGTCATGCAGCTTGGGGGATCTCAGTTCCCCAACTAGAGACTGAATCTGGGTCACAGCAGTGAAAGAGCCAAATCGGAATCACTAGAACACCAAGGAACTCCCTATTATTTCTTCAGATAAACTCTTTGCTCCCTTCTCCCTCTCTTCTTCTGTTGGAGAACTCATTTTCCTTATGTTGTCCTTCCTAATGGAGTCAGGTAGTTTGCTTAGAATTTCTTCTTTTTTTTTCTTTAGATCTTTGTTCTCTCCACTCTTCTACCTGAATCATATCTTCATTTCTATTGCTGAGCTTGCTAATTCTTTCTTCCATGTGGTTTTCTCTATTTGCAATGCTTTCTAGTGCATTCTTTATCTAAGTTGTTGAATGCTTCAGCTCCAGAATTTGTTTGATTCTTTTTGAATTTCCATCTCTTTCATAAAGTATTCCTTTTGTTTGATCATTTTATTCCTTAGTTCACTGAACTCCTTTTCTGAGTTTTCTTGTAGCTGGTTGAGTTTCTTCATGATAGCTGTTTTGAATTCTTTATTACTTAAACTATTCCATAACATTATGGTTTAAAATCAGTGTATTTTTAATTGGGGGGCAATTGCTTTACAATACCATGTTGGTGTCTGTTCATGACTTTAAGTTTGGTTTCTAGACAACTGTCATTTTTCTCTTGTGATATCACATTACTGGCTTTTCATGGTGCTGCACATTTGCAGTAATGACCACCTTCCTTCTTTAGGTAAAACTTTTTTTCGCTTGGTTCTAGTAACTCAGCGGTTAGCAATGTGCTAACCGTTTTGTTTTTCAGGGGCGCCGGAGCACCCCTTTTGGGTTCCTTTTACAGGAGTTGCCTCCGGCTATATTTGAAAATGGGCGCTTTCTACCCTCCACCCTGTCCGTCGGAAATATCGCTGACTTTAGACAGTTTTAAGTCACCGTCCCTGCTTGTGGTCTCTGGAAACGCTGCGGCTCCCGCCGTCGCGGCCACCCCACCGGGTACCCGGATGGTGGGCGCCGCCATCTTGGCCGAGGTCACGTGGCCCGGATGGGCGCCGCCATCTTGCCGAGGTCACGTGGCCCGCGCCCCTGCTGGGGCGGTGCGAACGTGCTGACACGCTGGGTCCTCGGGGCCCTGCTCACTACCCCGGGGGCCGCGGGGCCGCAGCTCTCTGTGCCTCCCTGCTGCTTCATGCAGGATTTTCGAAAGCCTTTTTATAATTATGCTTTTGAAATGACTTGGTTACATCACTAATTTAGGATTGCTTGTGGTACCTGGGAAGCTTCTGTGCTTTCTCTGGAAAGATTGTGATGTGAAAAATTCTAACTTGAAATTGTTTTTAAATGTCATGAACACTTTAGCAAATAATAAAGACAAAAATGAATAAGGTTGATTTAACAAAGTCAGTTTATCCCATCTTATAGATATTTACATTTTTTACTCTTTTTGGCTTTGCAAACTCCCTGCTGTATTTTAGAATCATTGCATTTTTGTTGTTTCACTGGGTTCAGATAGCTTTACAGTTTCCTAAAAGATTTGGGTGCCTCAGGCACTACTGTACCTGTGGGCCTTAGGAATAAATCAATACAAACCCTGGCTTGGAATAAAGTTAACCTGTAACATTATAACACTCATCAGACATCCTGAGACTGTGCATGGGAAGTCTCTCTCCACATGTCTGTGAGAGACGTGGAGCAGGGCACCTGCCTGTCCTGATCAGCGTTGTCTCCCCAGGGCCCGGAATGGGGCCTGCACCGCATCCGCCCACCCACTTGCAACTCCTCCCTTCATCCACCCATCCAACAAAGTGTTTATTGAGCACTTACAGAGTAATGGTGATATCCCATTTTGGAAATCTGGAGGGGGGCTGGTAATTTGCACCATAAAAATGTTTATTTAGAATCTGAATATGTAACCATCTTTTAATATACACATTTTGGCTGATAAATCACACAATTCATTCTTTACATTTTTAAAAGTTTTATGAAAGTTTGGGATTGACATCCACACATGACTATATATAAACTAGATAACTAATAAGAACCCACTGTCCAGCATGGGAAACTCTACTCTGTAATGACCCATACAGGAAAAGAATCTAAAAAAGAGTGGAGATATGCATAACTCATTCACTTTGCTAGACACTGGAAACTAACACACTGTAAAACAATTTTACTCCAACAAGTATTAATTTAATTTTTGAGAGTTTTATGAAAGAAAACTCCAAAGTCTTGAATAAGGTCTGTCCCAGCCCCAGTGTGGACCTTGTTGATATAGGCTGGTGGCTGAAGCTCAGAGTTAAGCAGTGAGAAGGCGGGGTTCAATTCCCAACTCGGCCACCAAGCTTAGCAGGCTGGAGCAAATGATTTAACTTCTTTAGTCGGCAGTTTTTTCACGCGTAAAATGTGTATAATAGCAACTGCTTTATCAGCCTCCTGGGGCTTCTTGGGGGTTCATGAGATCATGAATATGTGTTTTATGAACTGTGAAGAGCAATACAGAGTTGTAAGAAAATATGATTATGAAGGTGATGACCAGGGCCATTGTAGGAAGGGAGCAAAAGAGGTGTTAAATTGCAAACTATTCTATAAAATCCAGGTACCACGTTACGAAAAATAATGAACAGACATAAAGAAAGGGAAGGCTAGAAGAAAAATTTTTGGGAGTAAAGAGACATGAAGACATAATCCTTTCCCTCATTTCAATAAACATGAAGAATAGCATGTACATGGAAGCACAAAATCAGTGCATCATTTATGATTTAACAGCCTTCCCGTAATCTCCTAAAGCAAATATTTAGATTTGATGAGGCCGTGGAGCTGTGACTCCCGAGAAGAATTTGGGCTACAATCCATGGAGACCAAAGAGGCTCACACTTTCTCCTGTTTTGGAAACCCAGTGATGCCAATCTGTCTGCAGAGTTGTTCTGTTCATGTAGACATTTAGCTGGAACCTTGCCCCGTTTGCTTGTGCCTTCAGAGTGAAGTGGTGGCTTTCTACTGCCCTGCCCAGCAGAGACTCCCCTCTGGATTTATTGGGTTAGGGGTGCTCTGATCACACACAGGGTCAAGGAGTCACATGCAGTGACCTCTGGCCACCCAAGCCTCTGACAGTTCATTGCTCCTGCTGAGCACCCACTGGCTCAGGGCAGGAGCTGGGAGGGGCGATGTGGTAGGGAAGGTGAGATTAAACCACGATGACTTCATGATGACATGGTATCGCTTGTATGTGAAATCTAGGAAATGATACAAATGGACTTATTCACAAAGAGACTCACAGACATAGAAAACAAACTTACAGTTACCAAAGGGGAAAGAGGGGTGTGGGAGGCATGTTAGGAGTTGGAATTAACATGTGCATATTACTGCATACACAATGATAACCAACAAGGACCTACTGGAGAGCCAGGGAACTATACTCAATATTTTGTAATACTCCGGTGGCTCAGCAGTGAAGAATCTGCCTGCAGTGTAGGAGACATGGGTAGACGTGGGTTCAATCCCTGAGTTAGGAAGATCCCCAGGAGAAGGCAACGGTAACCCGCTCCAGTATTCTTGCCTGGAGAATCCCATGGGCTGAGCAGCCTGGCGGGCTCCATGGGGTCTCACAGAGTCAGATGTGACTGAATGTGCGCTCACGCTCTGTGTTTCCCCACCCTGGCCCACTCTTCTCAATTCCCCGTCTTTTCTCCAGGACAGAACTCTCTTTAGCTTCAACCTCCCTTCCTCAAAGCCTCCCGCTCTAAATTCTCAGTGTAACCTTTGTCAGTGAACTTTGCTCCATTAAAATGAATCAGAGTACGATTTTTTTTCATCAAGATGCTTAAAAAACATTTTACTTAAAAAACGTATTAGTAGTAGTATTGCTGCTCTTACTTACGGAATCAAGCCAGTTATTGGCCTTTTGCTTCTTAAAGAAGGTTGTTTACAGTCACAATGTTTGTGCACTAAGTTTCCTGGTTCTGGACTAATTGGACAGGACCCAGCGTTCTGCCGAGGGTCAGGTCCACGACCCTGGCCAGGCCGCACCCTTCTCATGCTATTTGGATGGTGCTGAAGTGGCTGGGACTGAAAGTCACAGCACCTGCCACCCAGAAGGAGCCGAGAAGTCTGGGGCTGACTGAGACCTCTAGGGTGGTGACTGGGGTATGTGAGTGAGAGGATGGAGCTCCCGCCCAGCAGCTTTCGTTGGCGTTTTCAAGACTCAGGATTGCCAGTACGTCATTGTCACGTCCTTAGGCTAGCTGGCACTATGCCAGTGGGATGCTGACGACAGGAAGAAGGTGAGGTGTGAACAAGTAAAAACATGGTTCCATGGTACAAAGAGGAAAAGCAAGAGCACAAATTTGATGGAAGGATCTCACCATCAGCATCAATAGTGTGTCTGGGTCACTACTGAGTGTCTGGGCCACTTTGCACACTGTGCACTTTTCATTACAAGATACTGTCTTTGGAGGTCCCCTGGGCAAATCCAAATACGCGTGGAAGGGACAGAATGAAAAACACCCAAAGCAACCTATTCAGTTCAGTCGCTCAGTCCAACTCTTTGCGATCCCATGGACGGCAGCCCACCAGGCTTCCCTATCCATCACCAACTCCTGGAGTTTACTCAAACTCATGTTCATTGAGTCAGTGATGCCATCCAACCATCTCATCCTCTGTTGTCCCCCTCTCCTCCCCCTCCCCCAATCTTTCCCAGCATCAGGGTCTTTTCAAATGAGTCAGTTCTTCATATCAGGTATTGGAGTTTCAGCTTCAGCATCAGTCCTTCCAATGAACATTCAGGACTGATCTCCCTTAGGATGGACTGGTTGTATCTCCTTGCAGTCTAAGGGACTCTCAAGAGTCTTCTCCAACACCACAGTTCAAAAGCATCATTCTTCGGCGCTCAGCTTTCTTCATGGTCTGAGAAATAGTCATAAGTATGATAAACCACTAGGGGGCGATCCAAGAATGAGCAAAAGTTAGCTCTGTTGCCAGGGAAAGTTCTTTTGCGGAGAGATTTTTTTTAGTATGTTTTTCAAAGCTTGAAGAAATGTGAGATAGTATGCAAACCAAGGTGGTATTTCAAACTGTCGTTTACTTTGGAAGGTTATTTTTTGACTTGGAGAGGAAAGGTCTTCCTAAATGTTCAGAAACATTTATTAAATATGAGTTATTACAAACAATACCATTAGAATCACAGTGTATCTTTCTTCTTTTAAGCTTTTTATTTCGTACTGGGGTATAGCCGATTAACAATGCTGTGGTGGTTTCAGGTGAATAGTGAAGGGACTCAGCCATACACATACATGTATCCCTTCTCCCTCTATGTCCCTGCCCATCCAGGCTGCCACTTAACACTGAGCAGTTTCACGTGTTATACAGTAGATTGTTGTCGGTAGAATCACAGTGTATCTTAACTTGAATCCCTTCCCCAAGGCACTTCAGAAACTTCTGAATGTTGGCCATTTTAAATCAGTTCAGTTCAGTCGCTCAGTCATGTCTGACTCTTCGCGACCCCATGGACTGCAGCACGCCAGGCCTCCCTGTCCATCACCAACTCCCAGAGTCCACTCAAACCCATGTCCATTTAGTTGGTGATTCCATCCAACCATCTCATCCTCTGTCTTCCCCTTCTCCTCCCACCTTCGATCTTTCCCAGCATCAGAGTCTTTTCAAATGAGTCAGCTCTTTGCATGAGGTGGCCAAAGTATTGGAGTTTCAGCTTCAACATCAGTCCTTCCAATGAACACCCAGGACTGATCTCCTTTAGGATGGACTGGTTGGATCTCCTTGCAGTCCAAGGGACTCTCAAGAGTCTTCTCCAACACCACAGTTCAAAAGCATCAATTCTTCCGCGCTCAGCTTTCTTTAGAGTCCAACTCTCACATCCATACATGACCACTGGAAAAACCATAGCCTTGACTAGACAGACCTTTGTTGACAAAGTAATGTCTCTGCTTTTTAATATGCTGTCTAGGTCGGTCATAACTTTCCTTCCAAGGAGTAAGTGTCTTTTAATTTCATGGCTGCAATCACCATCTGCAGTGATTTTGGAGCTCAGAAAAATAGTCTGTCACTGTTTCCACTGTTTCTCTATTTGCCATGAAGTGATGGAACCGGATGCCATGATCTTAGTTTTCTGAATGTTGAGCTTTAAGACAACTTTGTCCCTCTCCTCTTTCACTTTCATCAAGAGGCTCTTTAGTTCTTCTTCACTTTCTGCCATTTTAAATAGATTTTAATGAATGACATACACATAACTTGACAAGCAGGTAAGAGAAATCTGAAGTACTTCATCAGCATATAAATGAATAGAATCGTGCATGATTTGTGTCACACTTGTCCTGATGTTACAGGCTCCTAAGTATGTAATGCAACTTTACAGATACATGCACTTGTTATTTTTTCAAGTGCTTCTTCTTTCCAGATAACTTGGTAAATGCTAACCGGTTGCTCAAGGGATCAAATCGACGCTTCCTCAAGATCAAGCATCTTTTGCTCCGTGCTGCCCTCCCTGAAGCCCCCCCCAACCAGGAGACACGCTGAGCTGTGACAATCCCAGTGGTCCCCCAGCACCCGGCTGTAAGTATTAGTGAAACAGGAGCGTGGGCTCTGGAGGCGGCCGGCTAGAGTATGAGTCCCAGCTTTAACTGTGTGTTTCTGTCAAGTTAACGTCGATGGGCCCTGGCTCGTCCATGTCTGAAATGGAGATAAAACCAAAGCCTCCTTTCATAAGTTTGCAGTGACAAGTAAATGAATTAATCTACGGAGAGCACTTAGAAAAATGTGTGCACATGGCAGGTATTCAATAAATTTATGCATGAATGGCCTGATCCTTGCCTCAATCCAAAGTAAATTCTTTGTAAGGACAAATTCATGAGGAAATTGCAAGATCCTAGCCTGGGTTTTCACTGGCTATAAAAAGTTAAGAAGCCAGTGGCAAACAGGAGGGTTGAATGGTGAATACCCTTTATAATTGAAACTCTGGTTAATGTTTGGGTGTACCAGATAAGCCTCTTTGTCTCATCTCTACAGTACGGTGATAATCAGTGGGCCAGAGGCATAGAGCACTCTAAGAAAAGTACAAGGTTTGGCTCAAAAATGCTGGCCAGCCACTTAGAAAAGTTCCATCTGTGATCACAGAATTTCTTACTTTGTTTTTCATCTTTTCAATGGTAACCATCTAAAGAGCTTGACATTTGCCAAATCACCAGCTTGACTCTCTAGCCCGAATGATAACATCTCAAAAGAAAAGATTTTAAAACTGGCATAGAAAACCAACACTACGTAAAGGGGGCTATGGAGCTCCAGAGTCAAGAAAAACTGAATTCAACACACTACAGATTAAATAAATATCTAGGGAAACAGAAGCTCAAATAAAAAATTTGATTAAAAAATCAAATCAGAAGACTCTCTCTTACTCAATGAGCCATCTGAAAAATTACAGGCTGGAAAGAAATCTGACATCAATGTTAATGCCTGGAGGTATGGACTCGAGTGTAATCATTATAATGTTTTATCCTTTCACACAGTGGGTGAAAGGATAAATAATTGCATTTTTCAAGCCAAATTATTTTCTATGAGTGAAACTCCATAACATTTTATAATTTTTGAGTCCTCAGATGAATGCAAATGAAGAGAATGTGGGACATTAAACATCTTGAATTTAATGAGGCATAAAGGAGCAGATGGAAAAAAAGCAGGAAGAATCGAATAATTCTTCCTGACACATTTTCCCTGTGAGGAGAGAAAAAAATGATGGCATTTCTAAGGGATCTTCCAAATCTGGCCTAGCAAACATCCTGGAGTTGTTAAATATGTCACTTCAAGGACAATGTCCTTAAGTCTAAGCAATGCTTACCCACGAAGGATATTAGTCATGCTTGAGTTATACTAGTTTACCAAACATGGCATTTTCCATCAGGGAACTGGATGTAGAACAGTAGTTAAAAAAAAAATCCCAAGGGCTTCCCGGGTGGCTCAGTGGTAAAGAATCCGCCTGCCAAAGCAGGAGACAGGGGTTAGATCCCTGATCTGGGAGGATCCCAGATGCCACGGAGAGACTAAGCCCATGCATGTCGCTCTTTGCAACCACATGGACCGTAGCCTGCCAGGCTTCTCTGTCCACAGGCTTTCCCAGCAAGAATACTGGAGTGGGTTGCCATTTCCTCTTCCAGGGGATCTTGCCAACCTAGGGATCGAACCCCCATCTCCTGCGGCTCCTGCACTGGCAGGTGGATTCTTTACCCTTGAGCCACCTGGAAGCCCGACTAAGCCCGGGGGCATGTCTCCTGAGCCTGCGCTCGAGAGCCCAGGAGCCACACTACCGAGCCCGCATGCCCTAGAGCCTCTGCTCTGCAAGACAGGGACCCATCATAGTGAGCAGCCAGCGCACCGCAGCCAGAGAGCGGCCCCAAACTAGAGAAACGCTGGTGCGGCAACAGAGACCCAACAGAGTCATCAATGAGTAAATAAAATTATTTTTAAAAATCCCAGAAAAGAAAGGCACTAACCAGGTATGACACCCTAACTCAAGGGTTTATTAAAACGTGAACAGAACACTCAATCAGTTTAATTTACAAAGTGGCAATTCCATCTCATGGACACCGAGACATTCTTAGAGACAGGGTTGTGACTGAGCCTCTCCTCTTTGGGGGTGGAACAAGGGTCAGGACCACAATGACCCCAAAAGGGGAAGACACGGGAACACCTTGAGACCAGGGATGTGTCTTGTCTGTCTCTGCAGCTCCGAGTCAGCACAGTTTCTGGCACCAAGCAGGGCTTATTGCTGAACGAATAATCGAATGGCTGAATAACTGAAGAGATAGGAGAAGGGTGACCCGGGCAGCGGAGGAGGGTTTGGGCAATGGAGAGGCTTGAAAACATAGACGCATTCAGTACAACTTGCTGGAGGCCAGGCTGTGTGACAGGGGAGCAATGGAGGGCAGGCTTGACCAGCATTGGATGGGGGATACATCCAAGGCTGAGAAATCATCCTCTCATGGCCCGAGTCTAGTGGCCAGGACACATAGTGGAGTGGCCTAACCAGATCTTTGCTTTAAAATATGCCTTGGGCAGCTCAGTGAGCTGTCAGTGGGCAGCTATGAGTGGGCAGCTGTCAGTGAGGTTATGGTTTGAAGTCTGCCCTGATGGTGCATCTCAGGTGGCTCGATGGTAAGAGAACCCACCTGCCAAAGCAGAAGATTCAGGAGATGCAGGTTTGATCCCTGGGTCAGAAAGATCCCCTGGAGGAGGGCATGACAACCCACTCCAGTATTCTTGCCTGGAGAATCCCAAGGACAGAGGAGCCTGGCAGGCTATGGTCCACAGGGTCCCAAAGAGTTGGACACGACTGAGCGTGCGCGCGTGCACACACACACACACACACACACACACACACACACACACACACACACACACACATAAACACATATTCTGGAATATGTTTGGACACAAGGAATAGCCAAACCCAAGTAATCCCGAGTCATGGTGTTACAGGATGTATAAAGCAACCCGGAGAGTTCTGCTGTGATCCAGGGGTTAGGACTCTAGGCTCTGACCACCAAGGGTCCAGGTTTGATCCTTGGTCAAGGAATTGGAGGTGCTGGCATGGCCAGATAAAATAAAAGCGACTGGTATCATTTGTTCAATCATTCATTTGAAAAACATTATTTATTGAGAAACTGTGTGCCAGCCACTGACCTAAGTGTGGGGATACAACAGACAAAAATCCCAGCCTCCATGAAGTTATATTCCAGTGGACAAATGAGAGAAATAAATACAACATGGAGTATGAGAAATACTGGCCAGTGCTAAACAGAGACCATAAGGCAGGGAAGGGAGGTACAACCCGTTCAAGGCAGGGGCTGGGTCACCCTTTTACAGCAGGGGTCCCCCACCTCTGGGATCTAATGCCCGGTGGTCCCATGAAGCTGATGGGACGGTAGGAATATAGAGCACAATAAATGCCATGTGCTCGAGTCATCCAGAAACCACTCTCCCCTGCCGCCCCCCAGCCTGTGGAAAATCTGCCTCCCACGAAACCAGTCCTGGTGCCAAAAAGGTTGCGGACAGCAGTATTAGACGGGGGAAGGCCTTCCTGAGAAGACAGCTTGGAGGACGGCAAGGCTGAGCCACGGTTCCCACGGCTGCTGCCCCAGTCCCAGCCACGTGCTCTGCTGATTTCATTTTCCCAGACTCTCCTCATTGTCTCAGACTTGCTTCACTGCAGTGACTTGACAGTTCTCAAAACTGTCCTCACTCTTTATGGAAGAGAGTGCCTTAGTCCTTCCAAAGTCTGAAAATGAGGGATGGTGATAAATCAAGACTAAGGGAACACTTGGTATTTTTACACTCTTGATGCACACACACGCATACACACACATACTATGCTGAAAAGTCACCCTGCACTTTCTGTCCTCAGAGAACATCAGGCTGAGCAGCAGGGGATGGCTGTGGGCTCCCTGAGCCCCTGTGTTTATAGCCCTTCCTCCTGGGGAGTGCGTGGCCCTGGATCCTGGAACGTCCGGAGAACACAGCTATCTCGAGATCCCACTGAGGACTCGGTCAGTCCACGGTCATCACAGGCACCAAGGGATCGGGGAGGAACACAGGCGAGGTCCTACCTGAAGGACGAGAGAACTCCTTCCTGCCCATCACCCCTTGCCTTGCTCCTGCAGCTGGGAGGATGTTTCTAAACACAATCTACTTTTTTAATAAGTTATTTCTTTCAATTGGAGGCTAATTACTTTATAATATTGTAGTGGTTTTTGCCATACATTGACATGAATCAGCCATGGGTGTACATGTGTCCCCATCCTGAACCCACCTCCCACCTCCCTCCCCACCCCATTCCCCAGGGTCATCCCAGTGCACCAGCCCTGAGCACCCTGTCTCATGCATCGAACCTGGACATGTGATCTATTTCACAGATGGTAATATACATGTTTCAATGCTATTCTCTCAAATCATCCCACCCTCACCTTCTCCCACAGAGTCCAAAAGTCTGTTCTTTACATCTGTGTCTCTTTTGCTGTCTCTCTTATACGGTCATCATTACCATCTTTCTAAATTCCATATATATGCATTAGTATACTGTATTGGTGTTTTTCTTTCTGACTTACTTCGCTCTGTATAATAGGCTCCAGTTTCATCCACCTCATTAGAACTGATTCACATTGTGAATATTATGTGAATGGAATGTAATATTCCATTGTGTATATGTACCACAACCTCTTGCCCCGTCCACTTGCCCTCCTCCCTTCCCCACCTGGCTTCCCTCTTTTGCTCCTGGCTTCTGGGAGGCCGCGTCTTCCTGACTTTCCTCTGACCTCACTGGCTGTTTCTTCTCAGCCTCTTGGCTGCCTCTCCCGCTCCTTTTCCCCTCCAAGCTCAGCCTCTAAGTGATGGCTGACCAGGACCCTGTCCTCAGCCCTCTTCTCTTCTCAAGCCTCATTCTGCTCCTTCTCTTCCTGTATGATATTATCTCACCCTGTGGCTTTCAGTGCCATCTACATGCTGATTCATGGTCTTTCTACTGAGCTTCACAACTGGAACTCCTCACTTAACCATGCAAGCTCACTTGATTTCCCCAGTTCCACTAGACCATTTCAGACCTGACGTGACCAACACAAAAGCCCTTGATCCCAAAGCCAATCCTCTTTCCTAGCTCAGCAAATGGCACCTGGAATCTACAGGTTCTCAGGTCCCAAACCTAAGTGTCATTCTGTTTTGTTTTTTTAAACTGAGATATAATTGACTTATTCTATTTGTTTCAGATGTTATTCTGAAATGACCAATTCAAAAGTCTGGTTAGCATCCATCACCATACATGGTTACAAAAATTTTTCTTCCTGTGATAAAAATTTTTAAGGTCTACTCTTGATAACTTTCACACATATAGTACTATTAACTATAGTCGCCACGTTCTTCACAATATCCCAGTGACATTTATTTTACAGTGGAAGTTTATACTTTTTAACCCCCTTCATCTATTTCACCTCCTGAGCAGACCAAATTAGATCCTGCTGGGACTCTTGCACTCCAGTTCCCTCAGCCTAGAATGTTTTCTCCCCAGATCTTTAGTGGGCAGCTCATAGTTGGGTAGAGCAAGCCCATGAGGAACCCAAGTTTCTCATGGGTGATGCCAGTATGGAAGAGAATGGCTGAACTTGGAATATTTTGCTGGTTCACCACCCTAGAGGCTTGTCTCCCAGGTAAGGCTGCCCCAGTAGCAGGGGCCAGAGAGTTATATCACTAGAGGTAAGAGCTAAGGAGGAAAGAAGAGACAGTGTTACCTGAGAAGCAGCAACCCCAGAGGAAAGGACTCAGATATTTGCCCTTTTCCTCTTCCTTAGACTTACCTAAGCTCATTGAAAGAGTAGGAGCGCAGAGAGAGAGAGAGAATCTTTAAATCAGACAGGAGAGTTTTACATTGAGAGTGCATTGAGATTCATTCACTGTAAGGAAGCAGGAAACTGTAGAGTCAGTCTGCCTAATTCCAGGGCCATCATCACACGCCCCAGCCCCACCAGTCTGCTGCCCTAGCTCTCAGCCTTATTAACTCTTGTCTTGGAAGCTGGTTTATTTCCTTTTTTGGGGAAACAGGAAACTGAAAACAGAGGGGTTGTTCATCTGCATTTAAAACAATTTTAAATGCCCTTCCCCTATCAGCTATCCTTAGAATGCTACTCTGGGCAAAGAAGGCACACAGCCCCACTGTTGCTCTTTGGTCAACAAGGATGGCTGCTGGTCTGCATTCCACACAGTGCTTTGAAAGGTTTATGGGTTTACCAGTTTAGGTGACCCAACATGCTGCATTTCCCAGGACCTACTCAGTGTGTACCTGCTGCCCTACCCACATTACTAATAGCATTTCCTTTAGGTCAGTCCCAGAAGAATTCCACTGTGGATGATACATTTAAATGGCCACTCTATCAAATATTTGTGGGGCTTGCCAGGTGGTTCAGTGAGTAAAGAATCAGCCTGCTAAACAGGAGACTTGGGTTCAATCCCTAGGTCGGAAAGATCCCCTGGAGGAGGACATGGCAACCCATTCCAGTATTGTTGCTTGGAGAATCCCATGGACAGAGGAGCCTGGTGGGCTGTGGTCCATGAGGTTGCAAAGAGTTGGACATGACTGAAACGACTGAGCACACACACATCAAATATCCATAAAGATTAGCTGAGGAAGGCAACTGCAAGGCATCCTTGAGCTGGTTTATGTCAGTTCAGTTCAGTTCAGTTACTTAATCATGTCTGACTCTTTGAGACCCCATGGACTGCAGCATGTCAGGCCCCCCTGTCCATCACCATCTCCCAGAGTTTACTCAAACTCATGTCCATTGAGTCGTTGATGCCATCCAACCATCTCATCCTCTGTTGTCCCCTTCTTCTCCTGCCTTCAATCTTTCTCAGCATCAGGGTCTTTTCCAATGAGTCAGTTCTTCGCATCAGGTGGCCAGAGTATTGGAGTTTCAGTTTCAGCATCAGTCCTTCCAAGGAATATTCAGGACTGATTTCCTTTAGGATGGGCTGGTTGGATCTCCTTGCAGTCCAAGGGACTCTCAAGAGTCTTCTCCAACACCACAGTTCAAAAACATCAGTTCTTTGGTGCTCAGCTTTCTTTGTAGTCCAACTCTCACATCCATAGACTTCCCTGGTGGCTCAGGCAGTAAAGCGTCTGCCTATAATGCAGGAGACCTGGGTTCAATCCCTGGGTCGGGAAGATCTCCTGGGGAAGGAAATGGCAACCCACTCCAGTATTCTTGCCTGGAAAATCCCATGGATGGAAGAGCCTGGAAGGTTACAGTCCATGGGGTTGCGAAGAGTCGGACACGACTGAGTGACTTCACTTTCACTTTCACTTCTTTCACATCCATACATGACCAGCGGAAAAACCATGGCCTTGACTAGATGGACCTTTGTTGGCAAAGTAATGTCTCTGGTTTCTAATATGCTGTCTAGGTGGGTCATAACTTTTCTTCCAAGGAGTATGTGTCCTTCAACTTCATGGCTGCAGTCACCATCTGCAATCATTTTGGAGCCCCCCCAAAATAAAATCTGCCACTGGTTCCACTGTTTCCCCATCTATTTGCCATGAAGTAGTCGACCGGATACCATGACCTTAGTTTTCTGAATGTTGAGCTTTAAGCCAACTTTTTCCCTCTTCTCTTTCACTTTCATCAAGAGACTCTTTAGTTCTTCTTTGCTTTCTGCCATAAGGGTGGTGTCATCTGCATATCTGAGGTTATTGATACTTCTCCCATCAATCTTGATTCCAGCTTGTGCTTCCTCCAGCCCAGCGTTTCCCATGATGTACTCTGCATATAAGTTAAATAAGCAGAGTGACAATATACAGTTTTGATGTACTCCTTTTCCTATTTGGAACCAGTCTGTTGTTCCATGTCCAGTTCTCAGATTTCTCAGGAGACAGGTCAGGTAGTCTGGTATTCCCATCTTTTACAGAATTTTCCACAGTTTATTGAACTAGTTTATTGAAATAGAAAAACATCTATTTCTGCTTTATTGACTATGCCAAAGCCTTTTACTGTGTGGATCACAATAAGCTGTTGAAAATTCTGAAAGAGATGAGTTCATGACAAGGACTAAGATAAAGGGCAGACACGGGCCGTAGAATGCAGACAAAGTGAGCAGGAAAGCCAGGCCTGAGCAGGGACTGTTCACGAGGCTCCTTGGCTGCGGACTCTGACCAGCACAGAGGGGAGGTGCTGAGGACGGCCCGGATCGCTGCCCCTCACTGCTCAGCCAGTGCGCGGCGAGGCACCAGAGTGTCCTTATTCCAGCGCAGGCTTGCCCTCCTTGACAAGCTCTAAACCAAAGACCCCCAGAGGTGGTAGAGAAAGACAGCTGCCCTAAAGGCTGACCTTAGTGTGTCGCTGTGGGCTTGCCCTCCCCTGGGCAGGTAGAAAGAGTCACCCAGAGTGTGGGCGTTATCTTGGTGTCCTGATGTAGTCTGCTGGCCACACAGCTCGTGGGGTTTCAGTTCCCTGACCAGGGACTGAACTGAGTCCTTAGCGCTGGACCACCAGGGAATTCCCTCCAGTTCTTTTTTTTTTAAATCCATTTTCTGGTCCAAAAAAGGTAAAGAAAGAACACAGACATAACTCCATGACTGACCAGTTCATATTTCTCTTTTAGGCCTATTTTCCTTTTTTTTTTTTCTGGACTAATTTCTTTCTGAATTCAAAACTTTGAATAAAGTCTATGGAAAAAAATGTGTCTGCAGCTTCTGCCACAACCTTCTGATTCTCAACAACAAATGACTTTTTCAAGTTGAAAACTTTTCAACTTGGAAAAATCATTTCCTATTTCACTGTCTGAACATTTCCAAATCTGGGTTCGGGGCTCTGTGAGCCAAAAAGACACGGATGCCTGACACCACTCAGGACTCATCCTTTCTGCATCTTCACCTAGACCAAGAGTTTGTTACAGCAACCCCCCAAATGTATTTATTAGAGCCCCAACTTGCTCATAAGTATTATATCAGGAAACAGGGTTCTGTGAGCGAAGACGTTTATTGAAATGCAGAATTTAAAACATTATCTCTTCATTACAGGTCTTCTTAGGGCTTTTAATGTGCAAAAAGGCGAGTGAATCCCTTTTGAAAAGAGGGGAGTATTCTGAGGCATTTCCCTCTTCCTATTTGTTGGTGCCATTTTCATTTGGGGTAGAAAACTTGGAGGGATGAGAGTTTAAGGCAGACACTTTGGGAGACATTATTCTACTCGGGATAAATCCTTACAATGTATAACTACTATATGTTCAGTACTAATTATATTAATAATATTGTAAGAGCCTTTTCTCTTGCAATATTTCAATATAATGATTCTTTTTATTACCACTGAAGAGGTGGGCATGTCCAACTGTTATATACTCTTCTTTAACACTTCCACGACTTATGCTGTATACAGCCTGTGGGCACTGTCCTTGGTAAGTTAAACCTACTTGTGAACTAAATATTCTATTATTTTGACTTTGTGCCATTGCCCACCCTTGTTGAGTTTCAGCACTGCAAAAAATGATAATCAAGAAATCAAGGTGCTTTGTAAAAGGAGCATCCCTATTTAAAAAAAAAAAAAATCAGTTCTGGTTTAGGTGTAAGAAGTCAGTTCTGGTCTAGCTGTGCAGCAAACTTCCTTTAGCACCAAGCAAAAGTGAAAACAAACAAAACCCCCACATACCAGACGTAGAGATGGAGACCTCTCTTCTTCCTGAGGCTAGAGTCTTGTTAGATTCCGAAGCATATTGTAGTGGAAATCCAAAGATTCCTGGCGGCCTCGCATCTCTGCTATGCACAGTATTTCTTATGGGACTGGAAAAACGCACTACAGCTGTAGCTGCTCAAGTGCCTTATCAAGATCATTCTTCTGAAAACCTCGAGGAACAGAAGCTGAAAGTCACCCCTGGAAGGTAGAAACATCAGCGCTGTATCTCAGTGTCCTCCCCTAAAAAGTCGCAGTGCAGGCTGGAACTGCCAGGGGTGCAAACGCGCCATGTATCTGCCTTGCAATTCATTTGCTTTTCTCTCTCTACTGATACATTCAGAAAGAACTGCTCAGGCTGTGAGGCATAGAATGAAAACCCAAAATAAATCAAATTCTTTTCTTTATATACTGTGATGATCATATGGATGAAACATTCATGAAGACATTAACTGAAGTAATGATTCTGATTCATTTCATATTCCCAATTTTACTCTTATTATTCTAGATTATGTGTGCCTATAGCCTGGAGAATTCTAGTAAAAGAGGCCTTTTAAAAGCTAGTGAAAAAGAAGCCATGTTGGTTTTTCTTAAAGCACTTTCCAAATGTTTTTACTATAAAACAAGTGAAGTAAGAGAGAAAAGTTTCTAAATTGCACAAGTCCACAGCTGCCCGAAAGCTCACTGAAAACTATGCAGAATAATTTTGATTAGGCTGGATGACTGTGCCAGGCTCCAAACAAGTGGTTATTCTGTTGTGACATCTGCCAAGCAATGCGTCCATTGTTCTCTGGAATTTAATTCATTTTAAATTACTCCATCCAAATGATAAAACATGAGATGCGCTACACTCCAGGGGTAAAATACAATGATTGTTTTTAGTGTGACCACAACTGTTAGTGGGGAAGCAATACAGCCTGTTCTAATTAAGCCCTGATTATTGTCTTCTGGAAAATCTAGTTCTAGAAATGTGAGTGAAATCGTCAAATGGACGGACTGGCATAAACAATCTTGCCTACTCTGGTGTGACTGCAGGCCTGGCAGTGCCACATGCAAAGTCTTCCCAAAAAATACAGCAACGGTTTTCAGAAGAGAAGTGATTTCAAAACTGAAAGATGCCTGGGATGCCAACTTACTGTAGGATATAATTGCGTCTGTGTGTGTGTGTACTTGGTCGCTCAGTCGTGTCCGACTCTCTGCAACCCTATGGACAGTAGCCCACCAGGCTCCTCTGTCCATGGGGATTCTCGGCAAGAACACTGCAGCGGGGTGCCAGGCCCTCCTCCAGGGGATCTTCCTGACCCAGGGATCGAACTCAGGTCTCCTGCATTGCAGGCGGATTCTCTTACATATGCATCAGTATAAACTATCTTACTGAGCCAGGACTACTGTGCAAATGCCCCCAAATCCAAAACATTATAGCTGCCCGTCTCAAAGTATTGTAAAAGTTCCTAAGAGTTGTATGTGGTGGGGAACATCTGGAAACATGAATGATTAGGCACCAATAAAACAAAACAAGTTGACTCTCAGGAGAAAATACACAACGCGTCAGAGTTTATGTCTCCCATATGCCACATATTTAATGTCAACTTTGCAAACAAGTTCAGATGAAATAAAAATCAAAGTTCTCAAAAAGTGAAAGATTAACTTAACCATTAAATCTTCTCTGTTGCCCCAAACATCAGCATGTATTCATGCAAAAGTATGCCTTCAAACTGCTTAAATGATATATGACACGCCAACCAGTTTTCAAATAACACCGCCAGTCAACTTGCAATTTAAAAAAATTAGGTAAAAGGTATTATAACACGTTTCACACACACACACACACACACACACACACACACACACACACACCCCAGTGACAACATTTGGCTTTTCCTAAAATAAGTACATGAAGACTCTTAAGGGCAGCCAGGAAGGAACTTGCCCATGTCACCCCTCCCTACAATCCAGGTAGTTTCCTTTAATCCAATAGCAAATCTGGGCATATTTGAGAGGGGTGATTCTAACGGCCACGTTGAAATCCTGTGGCGAACCGTTCACGTCTACCCACTGGTGCCCAGAAAAGATGCCGATAATTTTCCGCTCCCACTTCTGCTGCTGTCTCTTCCACATCCTCACGTAGACTCCGGACCCGCTGGCGCCAGGCTGGGCATCGCACCGCTGGTAGAGCAGGTCGTAAGTCTCATCTTGGACATCACAGAAGCGGTACACCAGGTTGCCGGGTCGGTCATTGTCGTAACCCGAGAAGTGGATCCTGCCCCCCGGCAGCTGCTTGGCAGGTGGGCTCACCCCGATCTTCATGAACTTTCTCTTGTGGGGCTTTTTGAGCTCCAGGAGGGCGTAGTCATAGTCCATGCCGATGTCGTTGGCATTGCCCTTGATCCAACCCTTGGGGACGTGCGTGCGTTTCACCCGGATCCACTGGAATTTCATCTTCTCGGGCAGGGCTGAGCGTGAGTCGTTGGCCCCTCGACCACCGTCTTTAAACTTGGGCTTCAGGAAGCCCACCCGGAGCTTCTGGGTTCCTTTGACGTAGGTCTTGCCGTCATGAATGCAGTGGGCGGCTGTGAGGACGTGCTTCTCAGCCACCAGGGTGCCAGTGCAGCCCGTGGATAACTTCACGGAGGTCGAGAAAGGGTAGTTGAGCAGGAAGTCCTTCCCAAAGATGCTGAACCTACTGTCGTAGCCGTAAATCTGCCGCTTCCTCCGAAACTTCCCAGAAGACTGCCCCTCGCCACTTCTGAGGACGTAGATGCCCACCTGCGTCTCAGTGCGGCTGCCGTTGGCATAGAGGGTCTCATAGGACAGGTACTGCTTGGCTTCTTCGTAAGTGGGCAGCGGCGTTCCCTTATGACACTGGGGTCCACACGGGGAGGACACTTCCAGCTTAGCTTCGGCCCCAAAGTCCGGCTTGGCCAAGCTGAAGGTGGACTGGGGCAGGACCACGGGGAGGCGGTAGGCAGGCCAGGTGGGCTTCCAGTGGGTGCTGTAGGGGCTCACCTGCCCAACAGCGCAGAGGAGGAGGAGGAAGAAGATGGGGCGCCCTGGAGTCCCCGCCATGCTGAGCACCACCCTGCAGGAACAAAGACAAGCGGGTGAGGAGGGTGAGGGTCAGTGGAAGCCATCCAGGGGCATCCTGGCACTGTCTGGAGCTGTGAACCTTCTTCAGGAATTGGGGTGTGCAGAAGGATCCCCAGGAACAGTCTCACAGCGCAAGGGCTTGACCTGTTTCTTCTTGGGGCTGGATGCCCAATGTGAAACTGGGTACTTGCTCCCCTTGGTGTCTCAGATGACCCTAAGGACGGCCTGCTGAGGGCGGGTGCCTGGGGCCATTGATTCCCAGATGAATTGCTTGACCAGCCCTGATACCCAGGTAATTTTGGGCCCTTCTTTGTGCTCAATTCTACATCTTCATCCTCTCCTACCCTCCTGGTCCCCTTGCCCTTCTTTCCTTTCTTCCTCCCTCTCAATCTCATTACAGCCTGTACTTGGAAATGTTCAGAGTAACTCACTCATCTTCAGGGCGAATTCAAATTACACAGTTATTGAGTGACCAAGGCATCAAAGAGGGATGGCCCCACAGTGCCACACCTGATGGGGCTCTGATCGCTTCTAACTAGTGAGTGATTCAGAGGAAGGCGTGGGACTTTTGTATTCTGTTTTGTTTTGGAACAATCATAACTATTATAAGTTTAGTTCCAGAGTAGCCAGGCCTCTAGCAAAGGAAACACTCCCTCCTCCCTTGGATTTTGTTGTATAAGACCAGGGTGTTGGGCTTCCCTGGTGACTCAGTCGGTAAAGAATCTGCCTGCCATGCAGGAGACCTGGGTTCGATCCCTGGGTCAGGAAGATCCCCCTGAGAATGAAATGGCTACCCACTCCAGGATTCTTGCCTGGAGAATCCCTTGGACAGAGGAACCTGGAAGGCTACAGACCATGGGGTCGCAAAGAGTGGGACATGTCACGGTCTTTGTCAAAGACTGAAAGCTTTAAATTTGCATCAAAGAACACACTGTGACTATTTCTGTAGGTTGCTTTTTCAGGTCTGTGCATTTGCGTTCCCAGCTAGTCTAAAGGCCTTGAGATTGGGCCTATGCTAGCATTCAACAAAGGTTTATTCATGGGAGAGTAAATGAATGAATGAATTAATGTTACTGTGGCTCAAAAAACACGTGTTTTTGAACACTGCACTATGCGTGCCAATGACAGATACGTACGTGGATGATGTGGTGGTTCAGAGAAAGAAATCCCGCAGTGGGGAGAAGAACAAGGGAGGCAATCCAAGGGAGGTGACGCTTGAGAGGGGTGATAAAGCTGAACAGAAATAAGCTAAAACAAATTGAAGGGGACATTTAGAGAAAGGGAGCAAGGATACGGAGACAGGAAGCAGTATAAGTCACGTTAGGGATTACCCTTAGCTCAGCAAGGGGGCTTCCCTGGTGGCTCAGATGGTAAAGAATCTGCCTGCAATGTGGGAGACCCAGGTTCCATCCCTGGGTAGGGAAGATGCCCTGAAGGAGGACATGGCAACCCACTCCAGTCTTCTTGCCTGGAGAATCCCATCAACAGAGGAGCCTGGCAGGCTACATACAATCCAGGGAGGTCACAAAGAGTCAGACACGACTAAGCAACTGAACTGAACTGAAACATCAGCCAGCTCTGACAGGCTCCGAATCTTCTGTTCAAGAGAAGCTGACTTAACAGGTAGGTTAATTCACTCACAAGCAAGGATCCCAAAACAAGGACAAGAAGGGGTTAGGTCTTAAGAAGTGAGGGCGAGATAGTGGGGGTGACAGTCTGGAAGAAACTGTTTTCCTATTCTCAGGCTTCCTCTTTGAGAATATATACCTGCAAGCAACTTTTGGGTGACTTTTGCTTTCTTACATAAAACTGGAAAACTGGAGGAATCATGTGCTTCCCACAGGGCTGCCTCCTGGACCCCTACACACCACCCTCTCCTCCCTCTGACTATAACACGGAGGACATTAAGGCATGCTAACACTGAGCAACACAAGCCTGGAGCCAAGTTTACTTAGGCTTATCTCAAGGAAGAAAACACAGAGGTCCGGCTGCCAAGTATTCCTGTTTTCAAAATATGATTGCTGGGGAAGAGAAAGGAGGAGAGGAGACGGCATGATCTTCTATGTTATCATCAGCTCTCGACATTTTCCAGGGGCAGGAAGAACAAGACAGTTAAAATATGCTCATGTTATCAACTGGAACATGCATTTTCAAATCCCAGATCTGAAACATATATGTTAACTGTATCTTGAGTACTGGGTGCAAATTACTGACCGCAGCAGGACCGTTCCAGTGGCACAGCCTTTAGCTCTACCCATTCACCCAAACACTGAACCTGTCCACTAGCAGGAGTGTCAGGGAAGACAACAGCAGGAAAAGAGTCTGAAACTACTTCAGATAAACCTTTAAAAATCCATCCAGGAAGCTCGTCTTAATGAATTAACCCCCTCTCAGGCAAAATTGATCCCAAAGTCACCTTTCCAAATGCTTTGCCTGTATAGTAATCCCCTGTCTGAAAAATACTTTCGGACTTCCCTGGTGGCCCAGTGGTTAAGAATCTGCCTGCCAATGCAGGGGATGTGGGTTTCATCTCTGGTCCAGGAAGATTCTACAGGTCGAGAGGCTAAGCCCCTGAGCCACAACTATTGAGCCTGTGCTCTAAAGGTCTGCAAACCACAACTACCGAAGCCCGAGCACCTGGAGCCTATGCTCAGCAACAGGAGAAGCCACCGCAGTGAGAGTCTGGTGCTGAAGGAGACCCTTGAGAGTCCCTTGGACCACAAGGAGATCCAACCAGTCCATCCTAAAGGAGATCAGTCCTGGGTGTTCATTGGAAGGACTGATGCTGAAGCTGAAACTCCAATACTTTGGCCACCTGATGCGAAGAACTGACTCACTGGAAAAGACCCTGATGCAGGGAAAGATTGAGGGCGAGAGGAGAAGGAGATGACAGAGGATGAGATGGTTGGATGGCATCAGCGACTCAATGGACATGGGTTTGAGTAAACTCTGGGAGTTGGTGATGGACAGGGAGGCCTGGTGGGCTGCAGTCCATGGGGTTGCAAAGAGCCGGACACGACTGAGTGACTCAATAACCACAACAAGGAGAATCAGCCATATGTAAGTAAAACTGCTGAGCCAACAGGGCTGAGTAAAGCTCGAACTCCTTAAAAACAAGCTTTTCAGTGACCTCAAAACACTAATTCTATTAGTTTGAAATATCAGTTACAAGTTCCCTTTATGATTTCAACTCTATTCATTTGTTTGTGTGGTAAGACCTTATTCTGAAAACTTTTTATATCTTCATTAAAGTTTCTATGTAACACTGAAAGCTACAAATATTTTATTATTTTATTCTATTTCACTCCGTTTTGTTTTTTGGCCACGTGGCAAGTGAGATCTTAGTTCCCTGACCAGGGATTGAACCTGTGCCCCCCGCATTGGAAGTGTGAACTCTTAACCACTGGACCGCCAGGAAAGTCCCCACAGAACTATATTTTAAAAAAAACTGTGATTCAGATTTAAAAATTAATGCAGGTCAAATTATTCCAAATTGATTTGGTTTTTAAATACCTGATCAGAAGCTGAAAGATAAAGTTATGTGTTCTCAGGTCCAACTGACAACTGTATTAAAGTTACAGGCTTCATAAGTTGCTTGCTCCCTTTCCAAATGTGTGTTTAGGGTGGTTTAGAAATTGTTCTGAACAATGATCTCTAGGTCTGGTTTTTCCAGGACCTTCTTTTTTTTTTTTTTTTCCAGGAGCTTTTACTCAAAGAATTGTGGAAGGTGGAGACACAAGGAGAAATGAGAAGGAAAATTTATCATGCTAGTCTCTAGCCTGTCTGAGAAGACAAGATTCCCCTTATTTGTTTGCAAAGGAAACAAAGGGCTCCAGCAGAGGGCGGCTTTCAAGAATGAGCAGAGGATGGCTAGGTGAGAAAGCTCTTAGAAAAGTTTGCAGAGGGGGTGAGGGAGGGTGTGTGTGCATGGTGGTGTTGGGGGACAGATGACAAGCTACCTCCACTCAGGGCCTTTCCTAAGGCATTCGCACCTTGCCCTGACCCCTTTCCTATTAATAAAACACTTTAAAATTAGCTTGGTGATTTTGCGTTAATTTCTCAATTCACCTGATACCGAATAATTCCCCAGGAGACAATTATTGTTTCCATTTTTATAAACTCTAGGTAAGCCTTCACTACGCCCCAACATAAACGCTCTAGGATGAAAACAATCATAATCTCACTACTGGAAAGGTAACTAAGGGGCACATAATTTTTAATTCTCTCCTGCCTTTACCAATGGCTCATTTTATCCTTGTAGAAGTGTCTGAAAAGCTCATACCTTAAAAAGAACAAAGATTTCAAAATCTTATATCTAAATCTGGATGAGCAAAATTCAGGTCTACATTTCATTTCTAGGACTAAGCCTTTACTGGATAAGAAGCCCTTCGATAAAGAATTATCGTTGAACTTTCCCAACTAAGTATTTTCATGTATCACTTGACCTAAATGACAGAGCAGAATGGAAAGTGAAGGTAAGCAAATATTTTCTGGCTGTGCTTAGTAATATGGAAACCGAATTCCTTTTCCAGCTCTGTATATCTGACTCACAAGAGGGTTACACTTTCCATGTTCCATCATTCACCATGAGCCACTGTCCTGCTGTCCACTGTCTAAAAATACTTGTACGTTATGAAGATGCTGCCACTGACAACCTGCCAGGGAGGGTACACTGCTGGCGATCAGCTGAGCACACAGTAATGCTGCCTGGAGGCTGGGCAGAGACTCTCCTCGAGTTCTGCACCTTGAAAACTGCAACAACACACATCTCCTCCAGAGGGCAAACGTTCGGGAGCTGTGATATAACTCCTATAGCGTGGGCAGGGAAGAGCTAATCCTCAAAGGGTAAGTTCCCTGTTGTACCACATCAGAGTTCCTGCGACCACTATAAACAGTAACGACAGAAAGAAAGAGCAGGCAAGTTTGTGAGGATAAAAGCTCTGGATGCCATTCGGAAGGATGGCAGAGGGTTTTTCCATGGACTCTGTGGCCAGGGATACTGAACAGTGAAACCCTGCTAATTCCTAAAGCAAATAGCTAAAAATGAACAAAGCTCTGGTAACACTCCGCAGCCAGGCATGCTCTCATTTTCCTGAGGCACTGAACCTGTTAGAGGGAAACAAACGTAATCACATAATGGTTTAAGAATTACAGTCTTCTACAGGAAAGAAATGCAGGGCATTTACAAGCCCAGCTACCCTAAACATAATCTCGTGGTCAAACGATGTTTAACTTCTTCTCTATCAGATTGTAGGCAAAATGAACCACCCTGGTGAGCCCGGGACAAATCTGGCAGCAGAACAAGAATAGTAGAAAACTGTCAATGGTGAGACCCTGAGAAAGGAACTCCCTGGGGTCCGGGGGAGTTATGCATGAATAATGGCTGGTGGATTCAGTCCTAAGGGAGCTATGAGAAAAGATGTTCAGGAGAACCTGAGACTCTTAAACAGTGCAGACAGGAGCGGGTAATGTTCTCAGCCCCACTAATGGGCACTTTGGCACATATACTACAGGCAGAAGAATGCACCCACATTCACCATCTACCTGAATAAGTTGTCACTGTTACAAAAATGAGGTCCATTTTAATTACCTTGGAAAAATGCTTCCGTTCCAGGCCAGGCATGGGAAAGCATGACAAGTTATCACCTGACTTTATTTAAGTGGGAAAAATACAAGTGAAACAACTTATTCAAATACAGATGGTGTGCATATGATCACAAACACTTTCACAAGTACATACAGTGGCTTTTGTGGCAGTTTCCACTTCCCCTCTCTACCTCCAATCCACTCCTGTCTAACAGACCCCTTGAGAGATGCAGGTATAAGGTCTATTTTAAATGCTCCATGCACAAGGATGATTCTGAAACAAGTGTAGTGAATATCTTGGTATTAATTTGGCTTTCAGCTTTTGGCCATACCTGACTTCAAACCACAAATTCAACTCTTTATCAAGGGGCCTCGTCAAAACGATTCTTACACTGGCCAATCTGCCCAATCATTTGCGGATCTCCTCCTAAGGAGCCGCACAGGGACCACTCAAGTTCAGTTTCAGGAGCTAAGAGAAGGCAGCCCTAGCCAACAGGGATCCCGAACAACCAGGAGCTTTCCACCAGCTAGGCGCTATTTCTGAAGTCTCACGGGTGTCACCCAAAAGGCAGTAAAACAAACAGGATTTTTATCAGCTGCGTTCTCAAGAGATGTCTGAAAGCAAGCCTAATTTGTATTCCGAAGGGGAGCGGGCGTTATCCTTCATCCAAATTATTCTTCTCGCCCTTCTGAAACATTTTTAAAAACTTCTTTCAAGCTTATTTAAAAATGAACCTACGAAGAGTGTCCACACGCTGAAGAGGAAAGATACGCTTCCAAGAATGTTGCTGGTTCACGGACAGTGTTTCCTAGCGCAGCGCAGGCCATCAGTCGCAGCGCCAGAGGAGAGGGCCTTTCCCGCCGACCTGTTTGCTGCCCTCTCCTTACTTGCCAAGGTGTGTTCACAGTTACATGCCCAAGGTAAAAAATTAACTTGCAGACCTTGCTGGAATTGCAGACCTTGCTGCAAAACTCAAGGGAAAGAGTAATTGTGTGTGTGTGTGCGCGCGCAAGCGTGCCCAGAGCAGGCTTCTTTTCTATTCCCACCCAGCATCCGAGATGGTAGCTCCGAAAACTTGCTTTTCCCCACTCGATCCGCGGGTGACACCGCGGAAATCCAAACGCCCTGCGGGTCCCGAGTCTCCGCGGAGCTCCCCCAGGCTGCCGGTCCCAGCCCTCGCGCCCCGAGGGGGGCCGAAGCGAGGGCTCCGGGGCCCCCGCAGCCGCGGGGCCCCCGCCTCGAGCGCAGCGGCCCTCCCTTTGTCCGGTGGACCCCGCCCCGGGCCGGAGCCCCTCGCCCGCGCCCGCACTCACCCGCGCCGGGCCGCCCGCCGGGCCCCGGCTCGCCGCGCCGCTCAGACAGGTGTGGGCGCCGGGAGGGCGCGCGCAGCTCCCATGCCGGCTCCGCGGCGCGACCGAGTGCGAGCGGCGCGGGCGGGCCGGGTAGCGGGGCCGGCGGCCGGCGGGCCCGCCCCCCGCGCCGGCCCGCCCCGCCTCCGGCCCCGGGGACGCCTCGCCCCCG